>OY821517.1:239952877-240080377 GCA_963682025.1 Cordilura impudica | reverse complement strand
TTTTTAATTTTTAATTTTTAATTTTTAATTTTTAATTTTTAATTTTTAATTTTTAATTTTTAATTTTTAATTTTTAATTTTTAATTTTTAATTTTTAATTTTTAATTTTTAATTTTTAATTTTTATTTTTAATTTTTAATTTTTAATTTTTAATTTTTAATTTTTAATTTTTAATTTTTAATTTTTAAATTTTAATTTTTAATTTTTAATTTTTAATTTTTAATTTTTAATTTTTAATTTTTAATTTTTAATTTTTAATTTTTAATTTTTAATTTTTAATTTTTAATTTTTAATTTTTAATTCTTAATTTTTAATTTTTAATTTTTAATTTTTAATTTTTAATTTTTATTTATAATTTTTAATTTTTAATTTTTATTTTCTAATTTTTAATTTTTAATTTTTAATTTTTAATTTTTAATTTTTAATTTTTAATTTTTAATTTTTAATTTTTAATTTTTAATTTTTAATTTTTAATTTTTAATTTTTAATTTTTAATTTTTAATTTTATATTTTTAATTTTTAATTTTTAATTTTTAATTTTTAATTTTTAATTTTTAAATTTTAATTTTTAATTTTTAATTTTTAATTTTTAATTTTTAATTTTTAATTTTTAATTTTTAATTTTTAATTTTTAATTTTTAATTTTTAATTTTTAATTTTTAATTTTTAATTTTTAATTTTTAATTTTTAATTTTTAATTTTTAATTTTTAATTTTTAATTTTTAATTTTTAATTTTTAATTTTTTATTTTTAATTTTTAATTTTTAATTTTTAATTTTTAATTTTTAAGTTTTAATTTTTAATTTTTAATTTTTAATCTTTAATTTTTAATTTTTAATTTAAAATTTTTCATTTTTCGTTTTTCATTTTTCAGCTCATTTTTTTTTTCATCTCATCTTTCATTTTTCAATTTTCTTTTTCAGTTTTCATTTTACATTTTTAGGTATTATATTTTTCCTTTTATATTGGCGATTTTTATACCATCCACTCCAGTGTATACATATGTATATAAGGGGGTATACATATGTATATAAGATTGTCATTCCGTTTGTAATAATTAGAAAAAAAAAATTGGACCCCATAAAATATATATATTTGTGATCCTTATAACAACCGGAGTTGATATAACGATGTCCGTCTGTCCGTCAGTCCGTCTGATGTTTCTATATTGTTATTCTATATGTTGTATTGTTGTCATAGCTGGCCTTGTTGTTTTTGTGGTCGTTGTGGTAATAATATAATAAAAACTAACCCTTTGTACATTTTTTATCAACTTTGGTAGAAAATTTTAAAAGTTTCCATTGTTTTGGCATCACTAAAAAAATTTACTAGATCATTTCTGTCATTGCCACGAGCCTGCCTGCAAAGTTTCAGATCGATTGGGTCACGGGAAAGGGGTTAAAATCGATCCAAAATTTTTTTGACAAGCAGACACTGCGAGTTAACATAAAGGGAGTACAAATCCACCAGCATCTAAAGCAAATAATGCTAAAATATGTACTTAGTTGTTAATAAAAAAAAAACAATGTAAATTTAGCAAAAAAAATTTTTATATATTAATTTATTTAAAGAGAAAAACACAAAAATAACGTTTGATGTTGTATTTTTTGTGTGTAATATTTACATATACATACATACACATATTAAATAGTACAAATAATATACGTATATTCTATATATGTATATTCATAAAAACTGCATGTTAAAATAAATCGGTATATTATTTTATTTACATAAAATTCTGCAATATTTTGTTGTGGGGAAAATACATTTTTTTTGCATTAACAGAGTGTCACTTCATTTTGCTCAGCGTGACTATGCCACAGTAGATGGCGCCACAATTTTTGTTCTAATAAGCTTTGCAATAGTTATTTCTATTTTAACATGAATGTCAATATTTTCAACTAGATATCATACAGAACAATGTTAAGAGTATACACGGGCTGGTCTTTTATTTCATACGTTTTTCAATTATTCTTTTACAGATATGAATATAAGTTTGGCATGTTAACTTTTTGTTGTCTTTATAAAATAGAGTTACCGAGTTGATCAATGAGTTTTTTGCTTTACATAGTTATATAGAACTATTATTCCGCTTTACCTACAAAATATCTGATTGCGATTACATCTAATTTTTAAAAAATGTTTATAATTACTAAAGCATTATTATTCACATAAATACAAAATTGCATAAAGATAACAAATTATTTTATTTAAAATGTTTCGGACTTTTGGTTTTTTGCGTTTGGCATCCCTAATTTGATTACTTATTATTATAAATTTATTCTCTATGTTTTCAAAATATGGCAATATTTTAATAAAGAAGTTGAGAGAGCTTTTTTTTGGTTGTTATTTTGTTACTCCATCCGACCTATATGGCCACAATGAAGAAATATTTTGCCAATTAAAAGAAACTATACAGCCATCTCCAATAAGCACGATTTAATGCATATAGCCACCTTACACAACCATTCATTACCTTTGCAATGGAGATTAGGGCGAGCTATTTAATTAGCAAAAACTAAATTAAAAAGAAGTTATGTCATATAACCGGAAACGCATGCATATTTTTCCAATATTTTGTTTACATTTATTGTCAATACTCAAACCGAGGTAGAGGGTATCAAAGATTCGGCACAGCCGAATGTAACACTCTTGATTGTTTTTCATTATTCTTTTACAAATATGAACATAAGTTTGGCGTAATAACTTTTTGTTGTCTTTACAAAACAGAGTTACCGAGTCATCAATGAGTTTTTTGCTTTCAAAACAGTTCTACATAGTTATATAGAATTATTATTCTGCTTTACCTACAAAATATCTGATTGCGATTACATCTAATTTTTAAAAATTGTTTATAATTACTAAAGCAGTATTGTTCACATAAATACAAAATTGCACTTCTTAAATTTTCCATTCAAATTTTAGAAAATATCAATTCTAAAAACTGGAATTAAAATTTCCAATTATAAATTATAAAATAGTAATTGAATTTCAGAAAATCATATCAAAACGTCCGAAATAATAATTTTAAATTTAGAAGACATCAATTGCATCAAATTCCAAAAAAAAAAACACCAAATATGTTTACATTTAAAAAATGTTTACATTAAAAAAAATATTGGCATTCAGGAGAAATTAATAGCTTTTCAGTAACTTCTTTTAACGATAGTCGAATCTGCAAGGAACGTGAGAAGGTGGTCGGGTTTGTAGAGGAAAATGAATATGTAAGAATACTAAACTATAATTTTATTGCAAATCTTCCATGCGAATTTAATTTAATTTTAGAAACACTAATCGATACTGGTAGCCCCATCAGCTTTATAAAAAAGTCAACAATAGCACATTCAATTTCTAATGCTAATTTTGTAAGAATTTCAGATTCCAAATTTTTTGGTTTAAATAAAAGTATTTTAAAATCTTATGGCAACATTTCTTGTGTTATAACTTCTGGAGAATTTAAAGTAGAACTATCTACATTGGTAGTGGCTGATCAGGCTATGAGTTTCGATGTAGTGTTGGGCAGGGATTTTTTACGAAAAACAGATTCAAAGTTAATTTTAAGCTTCGAAAATTATGAAAAATCAACTTGTTCCAAATGTAAGAACTCGAAGGATAGTGAATATGATTGCAAACTTTGTAAAAATACATGTTTTTCCGATTCTGATTGCAGTAACAATAATTTAGAAAACTTATTTGATTTATGTAAAAGTGAGAGAGTGATGTGTGACAATGATAGGAAGTTGATGAACGGTTTTGATAATGATTGCATTTCTGTAGAAAGTAAAGGCGAAAATGATTACGCTATTGTCGGTAGTAATGGCTCGAAAACTCAGCGCGTGCCAAATCTTTTACCTGTTGAAAATGTCTGCAAAATGATAGGGTATAACGAGGAAATGAGTATTATCGAGGATGAAATTCAAGTTGAAAATGATGTTGAGAATATTTTGGATACTGAATTGGTTGTTGGAGATAATGTTAGTTTTTGTGCAAAAAAAAGATTAATGGGCTTAATTTTAAAACGATATATTGATGTCGCAAAACCACAAAAACCTGAAATCTCTTTTGAAATGAAGTTATCGCTTACTTGTACAAAACCATTTTACTGCTCTCCAAGGCGAATTTCTTATACAGAAAAAGCAGAATTACAGAAGTTATTAGATGACTATTTAAGTAAGGGTTATATTCAACCTAGTGAATCCGAGTATGCCTCACCGATAGTGTTAGTTAAGAAGAAAACAGGAGATATTAGAATGTGTATAGACTTTCAAAAATTAAATAAGGTAACTGCAAGAGGCAACTATCCGATACCCCTTATCGATGATTTGTTAGATAAAATGGCGAAAAAGAAATTGTTCACAAAATAAGATTTGAAAAATGGTTTCTTCCATGTTTACATGCATCCAGATTCAGTAAAATACACCTCCTTTGTTACACCGTTAGGACAGTTCGAATTTACACGCATGCCTTTTGGGTTGAAAAATGCCCCTTCTATGTTTCAGCGGTTCGTACATAAAATTTTCGCAGATTTGATTAGGGACGAGAAGAGTGTAATATATTTAGACGATATAATGATAGCCAGTGAAGAATTTGAAGAGCATATGAACATGCTTGCAAAAGTTTTTGACAGAATGGTGAAAAATAAATAAGAGTTGAGAACGGACAAGTGTGAGTTTCTACAGTGTAGTGTGAAATTTTTAGGGTACATGATAACAGGTAATGGTATTCAAGCAGATGATAAGGGTCTTCAGGCTGTAAAAAGCTTTCATATACCTACTAAAGTTCATTCAGTCCAAAGTTTTCTGGGACTATGTTCCTAATTCAGAAGGTTTGTTAAAAATTTTTCACTATTAGCAAAACCTTTGTATGACTTAACAAGAAAAGGAGTAAAATTTGAATTTGGTCAAAAAGAGCTAAAATGTTTCGAGTTATTAAAAGGCAAATTGTTAGAATCACCCGAGCTTGGTTTATATGATCCAAACGGGGAAACCGAACTACATTGCGATGCGAGCGCGTTAGGTTTTGGCGCAATTTTATTGCAAAGAAAAGATGATGGTAAATTTCATCCCATATTCTACTTCTCGAAACGTACTACTGATGCGGAATCTAAATACCATAACTTCGAGCTAGAAACACTGGCTATAGTATACGCTCTCAAACGGTTTAGAATGTATCTACAGGGAAAAAATTTTAAGATAGTCACAGATTGTAATTCCTTAACCCTCACATTAAATAAAAAAGAAATAAATCCCAGAATTGCGAGATGGGCACTTGAGTTACAAAACTTTGATTACAATTTTGAACATAGAGGCAATAAGTCCATGCAGCACGTAGATGCCCTGAGCAGGTGTACTAACATTCTCATTGTCGAAGCTAACACATTCGAGGAAAATCTCATTATTTGTCAAGACCAAGACAACAAATTAAAAAAGTTACGACAGGAACTTCAAAATTCTGAAAATAATTCATATGAAATGATAAACGGTATAATATATAAAAAGAAAGATCGAGAAAAAATTGCTTTTTATGTCCCCTTAAACATAGAATCACATGTTATTTATAAATATCATGATGAATTAGGGCACTTGGGAGTAGAAAAAACTGTTGAAGCAACTTCTAAAAGCTATTGGTTTCCTGAACTAAAAGAGAAAGTTACAAAACACATAAGAAATTGTTTGAAGTGTATTGTTTTTTCGCCAAAACAAGGTCGCGAAGAAGGATTACTACACATAATTCCTAAGGGTAATAAACCGTTCGAAATGATACATATTGACCACTATGGTCCTGTCAGTCCTAACGAAAAAGTCAAACAGCACATTCTAGTAGTAACTGATGCATTTACAAAATTTATTCGCTTATACCCTACAAAAACAACTAGTACCAGAGAGGTTGTTCCGGCACTGCGCGATTACTTTAGGGCTTATAGCCGCCCCAAATACATAATATCGGATAGAGGTAGTTCTTTCACCTCAACGGAGTTTAAAGAATTTTTAGAAAAAAAACAGTGTACAACATATTAGAGTACCAACGGAGTCACCTCAGGCAAATGGACAGGTTGAGAGAATTAATAGGTGTATAGGTCCGATGATTGCGAAACTTGTCGACTCTGATAGCGGAAATCATTGGTACTCAATTCTAGATCAAGTGGAATTTGCTCTAAATAATACGCTGAATAAAGCAACAAATCAATATGCAAGTATCTTACTTTTTGGTGTTAGTCAAAAAGGGTTAGTTTCGGACCCGTTGAAAGAAAAACTAGAGGAGAAAATTGAGTTCAAAGATAAGCCAAAACTGAGTGCCATTAGAAGAATAGCGACTCTAAAGCAAAAACGGCTACAAAAGTACAACAAACAATACGCAGACAAAAAATGCAAGAAACCGACAAAATACAAAGAGGGCGATTATGTCGTGATAAAAAATTTTGCCTCTCATATTGGTGCTCCAAGAGAGCTTATTCCCAAATTCAAGGGCCCTTATAAAATTTCAAAAATATTGCGAAACGATAGATATCTTAAGGATGTTGATAATTTTCAACAGACTCAAATACCGTATGTTGGTGTATGGGCAGTAGGCAATATACGACCGTAGATAAATAAAAAATAATGACAGGTAAAGGGGACCGTAATAATTTTGGCACGAGATCAGTAGCGTACCCTTTTGAAATATAACAAATTATGTATCACGTATGTACTTCTTAAAAGATGCCTTTCGTTGTCACATTTCGTTGTCTCAGTTATTATTTAAGTATATGAATACCGTTCATGTTAAGCTAAGCAACCATGTATATGTAATACATTGTTTCGTTGTTCTCCTTTGTTGTACTCTTCGTTCTTGTTCGATGTACATATGTATTTTGTTTATGTAAAATCAGTATTTTGAACAGACGGTCGCATTGCAAGCGAAGGCTAGCTGTAAATGCAAATATGTATGTATGTAAATAGCATTAAGAAAGAATACTCCTGTACTTTACTGAAATAAAGAGACATTCGTTTTTTGGCAAGCAAAGAGTTCGGACGTTTTATTAACAACTTACACGCGTAAGATCTTACGATCACATACATTTTACGCTATTTTTGTGATTGTATTGTGAATTAGAAATTTACCCCCCTGCGCGTATAGATGTTTACACATCAAAAAATCTCCACTTGTTGCCGTAAGGCAGGTTTCAAATCACATTGAAAAAGATAACATTTATTATGATAATTGGGGTGTTAAACTTAAATCATCTAAATGTTAAGCAATTTGTTTACGCAATGCTTCAGGAAAATGTAGAAATTTTGGTTTGCCAGAAAGTAATTCGCTAAAACTTTTTCTTTGTTGTTATGAAATTCCCTTCAAAGAAAACATTACATATTTTGGAATCAGTATTAACAATCTTCTAATTTCAGCAAACATGCAAGAATAGTTCTAAAGAAATAATAATAATTATGGGTGTGTTTTCAAAAATTTTGTTTAATAAGAGTTTACCAATGTTTAATTATAGACGAGCTTTTTTATACGGTTTTCCAATTTGGTTCAATAAACTACTTATCACCTATTGGCTATATTAATGAAGATCCTACAAATTTTGATTGACATAGAAATTTGTCCGCTAATTTTTATATAAAAAGTTCACCAGGTACTCATAGAGGATACTCGTAGTACATTTTAATTTTTTTTTTTCTATTTTGTTGTGATTTGTGTTATTTTTTTAAGTTTTTAGTTTTAGTTATTTTTAAGTCGTAGTTTCAAGAGTATTTTAGAGATTCACTCTCCAGATATATTAGCTCCGGGAGCAAGGGCATTTAACTGACATTTACTTTTCATAAAAAATTTAATATTTTCATCGATTTAGCATGATGCTATTCAAAATTATTGTAATTACGATAATAAATACTTTATAGTCTTAAGTTATTTACTCACTTGTTATTTTGTATGTTTTAGATTCTATTATTATATTAAAAAAAGTCTCAAGAAATAGATATAACTAATAACTTATTAAATTTGTATGTAACATTTTGTTGTTATCGATAAAACATCTTAATACAAACTAAAAAATCTCATCTGAATCGAATAGCAACAATATCTTTATAATAAGGTAAAAAAATAAACTAATTTAATAATATAATTGTTGTGCTGTAAAATTTTTGCGTTATAAAAATAAAGTTTTTAATTTTGGAAAGCGGTTTTAAATTTGAAAAATATTTCAAGCGAGGTTTGATTTTTAAATAGAAAAATCTTTATTAGGGGGCATTATTACACCTTTAATTTATAACGGTGATCTTAAACCACTCAAGACAAAAGGAAGAATTCCACCAATTCAAAGAACAACAGTTAACATGGCCAATTTAAGAAGTTCCTTATAATAATAAAATTGCAATAAACTTAATTGCAAGTAGAAAATACCATTGCGTAGTTTTTGGTAAAATTATTTGTTTGTGGTTTAGTAAAATGATAATTTTAAAATATAAATTTAACAAATAAGAAAATTATAGTCGGTCGAGGCCGACTATATGATACCCTATACCATGCGTTTAGAGACCCTATCTCTTAGGCCCTAAGTGGATATAGAAAATAAGCATAAACCAAATTTGAGTGGGATTTTTATTAATTTTTTCGGCTGCAGATATGAAAAAGTTCATATCTGATGCTATACCTATATGGGGACTAGGCCCAAAAATGGACCGATCCTGACCATGTTTGGTAAAGTCTCTTGTATTTTGCAAAAATATATACAAACAAAATTTGAGAAGAATCAGTGCAATATTTTTGTTTTTTGATAGATTTAAGTGAAGATCGGGAAGCAGCTCTATGTGGGGCCTATGACTCAAACCCAAACCACATAGTGGTATAGGGTATAAAAACAAATCTTTGTCTTAAACTCAGTATTATAACCACTGTTGGGTACAATTACATTTTATTACAAATGCCGATACTTAACCTTTAAATTCTAATACCATTTTAATTCAAAGTTAGTTGATTTTATTTTTTGACTAGTATTTATTGTAATTTCTTATTAATTGTTTTTTTAATAAAAACAATGATGGTTTTTTTAGAAAGCACTAACTCTTATCTGAAAAACTACATTATTTTTCTATTATTAGAGTAAAAAAACTATTTAGATCCCTATGTTCTTCACAAGAGACCAAAAAGAAATTGATTGGATTGAAATTTTGATATGCGGTTTTTTCAGGTGGGACTTTGGCCTTTAATTTTTGCTATAAAACGTAAATATCTACCGATAAATGAAAATGAAAATACATTTTCATTTTTAGTTGAATATTAGTACAAAAGTGAAGTGTTAAAAGCTTAAAAAGTTTTTTTTTATATATAATGTCTTATTTTTTCAGTTAATTTTACAATTAATACTTTTTAAAAAATTAGTAAGTTACATTTTGTCAGAAAATGCCAAACTTTGGCCCCCGTAAACTTTTTAGTCCTAATGTTCATAAGGGCCAAAGGTTGCCTTTTTGAAAGAACCCGAGTTAAAATATAATTTATTAAGCAGCGACGTTAAAAGTTACCTGATATTGGTTAAAGATAGAGAAGTTTTAATGAAAAAGTCGTATGTTTTTACTTTAGTTAAAATGTTTTTTATTGTCTTTTTAAATATTTCTATATCAATTTTTATTGTAAATTTATAAAATAGATAAATTTTTAAATCAAAAAAAAATTTTTAACTATATAAAAAAGAGTATAACTTATTGTTAGTGTACTGAAAAACTACTTTAAATCAAACAATTTTGTACATGTTTGCCTTGCTATGACAGCATTCAATGTACCATTTTTTGTGTATTTCAATTTCTTTCAGGTTACAATTCTTAAAGAAATGGTTGCTCAGTATGTGAAAAATTATATCGTCTACATCTTTTTGCTGAAAATAAATATCAGCGAGTGCTTAACCATTGTTCAAACCGTAATGAATAGTAATTGTGAAAACATTATTATAAATACTCTTTCTTGCAATTATGTAAGATACAATTTTTTATCTTTTATTACCACTTTTTGAAGTATAAAAAGTCCAGATCCTTACCCCTTTTAAAAGATGAAGCATACCTGGTCATATCTTAAAAAGGTATGTCGCAATAGTTTTTTTTACCATTTACCTGTTATTTAAATATTTTTTCAATTTTTTCAGGTATTTAAACTATATAAATCAAGTTCCGACTACTAATGTTTTTGAAAAATTCCTGTCAAAATAAAAAAGATTTTACCCATTAATATAATTTAACAATTAAGCGCATTATGTCTCAGCCGTTTTTATAAGTATATAACAACTCGTGTCAACTCTACCATTTCCTTTTTCTGTAAAATAATAAAAAATAACAAAAAAAAAAAACAAAATAAACACACGCAAAAACAAATACACCGGTACGACCATTTTCGAAGAACCTGTTCGCTGTGATATGGTTGAAATAGAGTCGCAATTTACTTTCAAATGAAAAACATAACTTTAAAATCGGTAACTATAAAAAAATTATTTTTGGCCGCCTTCTCAAAATATGGTACACAGTGCGTCAGTAGTTAAAAAAAAAGTTCTAAATTGTTTACTTTTATGCTGTATGTAATTAAATTTAAATAGTTTGTGTAAGTTTTGCGCGCATTGGTATTGATATTTCAAACGATTTTTTTTATTAAGACTTCCAAAAAGTAAAAGATTTATAAAGAGCATATAATCAATAAATTTTTATTTCGATAAATGTTTTGGAAAGATGGATAAAAATTAAAATTGCTCTAAAAATGTGGTATTTTTGATATATATATATATTGAGTTTCAATAACTTTCCGGGTGAAATCGGAAAAAAGTCTATATGTATGCTCTTATGAGATTTCAGCTAATAAATCCCAGAATATCTTTCTGCTTTTTTTGCGGTTTCCTACTTATCAAAGTTCTTGTGAAACAACTCCAGTTTCTAAAAATCTATGTGTAATAAATAAACAAAAAATCAAGTTGTGTTTATTATCATTTATCTTCATTTTGTCTTTATTTCGCTAACAAATGTAGTTTTTATTAGAGATGGGTACGTGAGTAATTTTTAACTCATGCACACTCACGAACGAATAGAATTTTTCACATCTGTTCACATAATGACATCATAAGTTTGAGTTTCACTCACGAGCACGAAATTATCTCGTAAATAGTTAATGTTTATTTAATTAAAGCTTAATGCATAAATAATAAAAGCTTATTCTATATATATTTGAAAATCAATTTGAGAAATCAATTTTTCACGCTTCTCTGTTTATTCTAATTGTTCATTTGTATCCTACAGAAGAAATGTCATTGGTAATACTGCGAGGCGTTTTTTTTAAAGAATGATCAAGTACAGGGTGGTGATAATCGTGCTACAAAAACGAGTCGCAATAACTTTTCTTTCTGTGTGAGTAATTGGCTTATTCTTTTTATTTGGCAGGTTACTATTTAGATTTATTAAAATGAATGTTTGGGATACCGAAAGGATGATTTGGATAGTGCAGCGATACCTTGCTTTTCAGGCCTTCATTTCCATCCAAAGGGAATTTAGGCGGGAGTTTGGCGGCACTCCCCCGAGTAGTTGGATCATTATGAGGCTGGTAAACATGTTTGCCGAATGTGGAAGTATCGCACGAAGACCCTACCATCGAGATCCCTATGTTCGGGTTCAAGACACAATCGCGCCTGTAGCATCGTCAATTCAGGCAAATTCAAGCGTTTCGACTCGGCGAAGATTGGAATTAGAAGACGGTCATTACAACGGATAATTCGTGATACCTTAAACTTGTTTCCGTACAAAGTCCAAACTACAAGCAAGTTTCATCCTCTGGATTTGCCTATTCGAATGGAATTTTGCCAAAAAAAAATGATTGAAATGGCCGCAGAAGAGAACAGCTTGATAAATTGCTTGTTTATGTCTGATGAGGCCCATTTTGATCTAAACGGAAATGTAAACAAGCAAAATTACCGTATATGGAGTCAGTATAATCCACAAATACTCCATTAGACAGAACTGAGAACGAGTCACTGTGTGGTGCGCAGTTTCATCAAAGTGCATTGTGTGGCCATACTTCTTTGAAGAAAACGGTATAATATTTACCGCCAATTTAAAGATGTTGAAGGAGTTTTTTTTACCCAGAACTGCGCCGGAGACGTATCCGTTTCAATAACATTTTGTTCCAGCAAGATGGAGCAACTGAACTCAAACCCAGACCGTTTACGGCGGAGCTCCAACGAAAATTCCCAAGTAAATAAATATGCAGAAAGTCCACTTTCCTCTGGCCCCCCAAGGTCACCTGACCTAACTGCACCAGACTTTCTTTATGGGGTTATGTCAAGCAAGAGGTGTACAAAACGAAACCAAGGAATTTGACTGAATTGGAGCAGTCCATTAAAACAATAATTGAGGCGATCTCGACTTCAACCCTTCAGGCCGCGGTGAATAATTTTCTGATCAGGTAACACATACGTGGAGGTCATTTACGGTCTTTCATCTTCAAAAACAATTGGTTATATAAAATTAAATTGAATTTTCTATACAACAAAAAAAAAATTAATTAAATACATTATGGTAAAAAAAAAGTTATTTGCATTTTTTTATTCCTGTATCTGCAGAAATTACAAAAATTTATTTAGAGTTGATAAAATACTCGTATGTGCACACAATACTAAGAGTTGTTTTTAGTGGTCAATATTGAAAGGCAAATTTCGCTAATGACACTATTTTATTTGTTAAAAATTATAAATGGTATTACACTCGTACCTCCTACTCCTCATAAATACTTTATTCACGGGCCAGAAATTATATCACTTTCGTCATTGCCTAATAATCGTCAACTAACTGAAGAATCTGAAGAATTAAGAAATAAGGACTTCAAAAGTTTAGAGACCACTTTTCGCATAAATGTAATCGGAAAAAGTTAACAGAAGTGTTTAATAGATTTCTTTAAGTTCTGATTCATTCATTATACAACAAATATGCGCAATAGTTGCATAAATAAAATGGAGCAAATGCAACACGGCACAGTCTGCATTGGAGTTCCTTATACTTCCCCACAATGAAAATGATAATGGCGACGATGATGGTGATGAAGATAATTATAAGGAATTCAATGTTGATTATCACGTAAATTATAATTTTGAAGTTAGTGATGATTAAAATGAGAAATTTCGATTTTCAAGAAAAAAAACGCCTAACGATTAAATTTTTTTCCAATAATTTTTTCTGAAATTGTTGTTTGTTATGTGTTTATGATGTAATATACATACATACTTATAAAATATTTATTCTTTTTTTATTTTTTGAAAAAATTTTTATTCCAAAAGAACATTAAGTATTCTCCAATTTGTACAATAGTTTTGACATAGCTGTACAGCTAACGTTTGAACTAGTTTATGTACAGATAAGCCAAAAAAGTTCTTAAGTTAAATGTGCTTACCTGCTTAAATGTGCAGGTATAGAATTATGGCTTCCTGCCTTAAGAGGCGTAAGGTTTAAAAGTTAAAAAAGTCCTATATTCATAATTCTTTTTTGAAGATATGAATAACGTTGGATTATTTATATCATATACACGTTATAACATAACATTTGAAGATTCTTTGAAAAAATTCTCAATTAAAAATTTTAATAAATAAGTCTGTGACAGCGAATCTCCGAAGGTGTTGTTGTTTTGCGGTGAACATCATAACTCGTTACCGGATCATATGAAATAAAAAAATCAAAATGCGTTTAAAAGCTGACATGTTTCCTGAGGTAATGACTAAGAGTTTTTTAATTTTTTTTTTTTGGCAGCATTTTGAAGCGAAAAAAAGTTTTTTGCTATAAAATTTCGGGAATTTGTTGATAAAAAATGGGAAAGGGAATGGAAAATAAAAAAAACTCTTCGTGGTTATCTGATGATTTATGTGTATATATAGTGTGTAAAATGTCAAAAGAATCGCTCAAGTAGATTTTGAGTTATGATGTTCACGGACTTCGAACATTTATTTGCGAGAAAATCGATTTAAAATTTTTTAAAAACTGCTTTATATACGATATACCGTATGAGGCCGGTCGTTTGAAATACTGCATCTTCTTAAGTTTCGCTCCGATTTACTTGAAATTTTGAAACAACACTCTCGACATGTTGTACATTCAGAAAGGGAAATGAAAAAAAAAAGGTTTTAAGACCTTACCGCCCCCTTAAAGTGCAGCTGAAATTTTTCAAATGTACAATTAATATGCATGCATTGAGAAGATCATCTATGATGTATTTGATATTTCATTGTGCTGATGTTTCTAACCACCAAAAATACTTGAGCAAGACTCATCTTTTTTACACCCATCTTTTTTTTAGCGATGTCCGTCCGTCCGTCCATCCGTCCGTCTGTGTGTCCACGTAAACCTTGTAATAAAACTACAGGTCGCAAATAAGAATATATAATGATGAATTCTATCGGAATGCTATTGACTTTGGTGAAAATCGGTTCTTGTTCAGATCTAGTCCCCATACAAATAACCGCTATGAGTTGGACTTAAATTGCCATAATATCCAAATTATCATATAGATCTCGGTCAAATTGGGTTTGTGGGTGTTTATTACATCCAGTTATCAGTAGCCCAAAAATAAACCCTTTAGGACCGTATATTACCAATGATTGATAATATATGTTTTATGTTGATGAAGGAATTAAGTTAATGTTGATCAGCCCGAACACATTAATCCGTACTGACATTAATCTTTATTCCTTTTGATCCATTCAAGCACTTGAAACTTGAAAGGTGATGATGATGATAGTAATAACAAGACAAGTTTTGCTGTATTACTAGCAAGTTATTTATTTTGTTGGGCTTTTTATACTTTACAATGATAAAAAAATGCTTAATACTAAAATAATTATAAATTAAATATTCTATGTTGTTGTTGTTGTCCAACCATAATAATGCTTAGTAGTGATTTAGTCATAAATGGTCAAGTAATTGATTGACCTATATTTGTTAGCCTAGTTAAGCATTATTATGTTTGGTAATAATAAGTATGCGGAAATAAATTATGTTTGGTAATAATAAATTGGTACAAATGTGTATAGTGTTGTGTCGTCATTTTATTTACCAAATGTAACAATGCTTAATAGTAATTCCATCGATTTATTATTGACTGACTTGGATTCTTGGCTTGACTAAGCATTATTATATCCGGCAACAATAAATGTGACAAAATAATGCAATGTATGTAATATGGTGTGTGTGTTTGGAAACAGTTAATTTGTGTAAAGTGCAATGAACAAAAATAAAACAGATGGTAAATCATTGACAGTGCTGGGTATAAACATTCTCCCCCGCGTTGAACGGCTGTTCAACAAGAACGATGTAGTGTAGTTGGTTGTTGTCATGGGAAAATGTGACTAGACATCTGTGACATCTATTGTGAGCTGATGAAGTTGCTGGCGGGGCATCGATTGGGGTGTTATGTTTAGAGTTTCAGAACCAACTGAGTTATCTCTGTTGGTTTCTCTGGTGGGCATTGTTGTGTGTTTTTGTTTGGTCCGTTGGGCGTTGTAGTTGAGACAAATAACGATTAATTTGACAAGGCTCAACGATAGTGCAAGATATCCGATTGCGTAGCTGTGCTCCTGATGAGACTTCAATTTGTTGGGAAGTTCAATGATTTTGTGGTCTTCCAGTGATTTTTGTAGAAGTGTAAGATCTTTTATATTTTTAGCATATGCATCTTCTAGATCTTTTGAAGTTGAATGATGGTAGTCTGTGGGATGTTGAATATTTTCTTTTAACGAAAGGTCCGACATCTTGCCTAGACTAGAGTAGGAGGATTTCAATGTGCTGGGCATGGTTTGTCGTCCATTCATCATGATGAGATCGTGTTTTAGCATGCATTCTGGGGCAAGCGTGAGTAAGCCGGAGCCCTTCAGAAGAAGAGGGATTATTTCTTTGTGGCATACTGCTGTGGCCCGGGAAGACGATGACGTAGTATATAACCATTGATTGTTTTTATTTAAAGGTATCCATCTACCATTGGGTGTTGTTTTTTTTCCAAAATACAGGTCGGTGATGTTTTATTGTTGAATAAATTTATTTCACATGAGCATACTTCGGAACCGTACTCATATTTGATTTGGATGTTAGTACACAGAAATTCATCTTGTTTTATGGTGTAACAGGAATTCAGCTCAGATCTTGTGAGACGAATGTATTGTTGACGGGATGCTGATGTGCCAAGAAATGTGGTGCATGGCTTGATGACTATCATGGTGTTATTTACTGGATTCGGTATAGGAATTAGATAGAACATTCGGAATTGATCACGCTCAACCAATGGTATAGTGATTTTAAAGATGGCGTGTTGACGTGTAAGTCCCCCTTTAACCTTCATAAGTTTAAAAAGTTGCAGCAAATCTTGTGAAGGAAGATATACTGAAGGTGCAGGTTGATTTGATTTACTTCGTTTTGCAATTGCTCTGAAGTAGTAATAGTGGGCTAATTTTTCCATGGTGTGTATCCGTAAGAGTATCAAGGATTGACATTTGTATTTTCTGTAGATTGTTTGCAATTAGAGTTAGCTGTAAGACTCCAAAAGTAAATAGTTGATTAAGATGTACTTGAAATAACATTTTGCCGAAGTTGCCCATTTCTGCTGAATAGAGTTTGATTTCCTGCTCTAATTTTTCAAACCTGGTCCTAGATGCGGTTTGAGATTGTCGCATGATATTAATTGTTGAATCAACAATTGTAGTTTGGTTTTTAAGTAATCTCAATAAAAATAACTCGTTTTCCTTGCCATGTGGTTAGCATAATCAGAATCCAATATGCCAAATAGTGAACGCGCAACGTTGCCGACTATGTCTAATGCTCCTCTTTTAGTTCGAAGCAATCGGTTGTCCAGTTGCATATCACGTTCCATGTGTTCAAAATGATCGATTACGCTGCGACAATGGCCATCAATGGTCATCATGGTGCAAAGAGTTCTTAACGAATTTGTCCCTTTTGCAAGAATAGATGTTTCTGACCAGTAGGTAGCCAAATCGTAGTACACCAGTAGATTCCATTCAGTAGTTGAAATAGAGACTGTACCCACTTCCTCGAAATGAATTCCGAGTTTTGATCCAAATTTTTTGTTTTCGACTGAACTTCCAACTCGTAGAATATCCTTATCATCGATGAATGGGGATAAGCTGCTGATGGCGCTATTTTTGTCGCCATGATTATATTTCTTCAATTGTTTGAGTTCAGGTGAGAAGTCGGATAACTGAATCGCTTTCATGATTGCGAAAAGAGCATGATTCAACTCGTTTGCTAAGAGCGCCTTGTGTGATGGACGTTGATGTTTCGGTAACCTTGCATTATTGATAAATCTCGGTAACCTTGCATTATTGATAAATCTGATGACATATCCCATTATCCTTTGCAATTTATTGAAGGAGTTTTGATGAGGGATTTTGTAGATAAAATCATCATTGAACACTGTAATCGCTACGATAGGAGTTACCTTCCTTTTTTCGATGTCATTGGAAATTGGTTGTGAGAATTTAGGAGGCCACAATTCTTCTCTTCCGTGGAGAAAAAGTGGTCCATAAAACCATAGATTACATTCGAAAAGTTTGGATGCTGATAGCCCTCTAGATAGTACGTCAGCTGGATTGTGTTTTGATGCAACATGACGCCATTGGTCAGTTAATGTTAGTGACTGGATTGTGGCAACTCGATTGGCTACAAAGGTTTGATACAGACTTGATTGTGTATTTATCCAAGATAGCACAATTTCAGAATCAGTCCATAAAAATGTTGGTTGATTTTTACTTGAATATCAGTTTTTATTTTATGTGCAAGTTGAGCGGCTAGTACTGCGGCACATAATTCTAGACGAGACAACATCTGTCGTTTTAAAGGAGCGACCCGTGTTTTTGCGCACAATAATTGTTCGATGATTCGTCCATCTCTAAACCTGGCACGGATGTATGCAACTGCACCAAATGCCTTTTCAGATGCATCTGCAAATATGTGAAGTTGAGTGCTAGCTGGAATTTCCCCTTTGAAGATGTGTTGTGGAATTTTCATATTATTCAGACTGACCAAGTCATTCCTAAAGGTGTTCCAAGTGGAATAAAGATCCGCAGGAAGTGTCTCATCCCAATCCAATTTTAATTCCCATAATTGTTGAATGAATAACTTTGCCTTGACAACCACAGGTGCTAGTAAACCAAGAGGGTCGAATAACCTCGCTAGATCGGAGGTGGCTGTACGCTTTGACACGAGTTGCATTGGTTTTAAATTTGCCCTGAAGCACAGGTGATCAGTTTCCGGTTGCCAATATAATCCCAATGTTTTTATGGTATTGACATTCTGGTCGTCAAAGTCTAAATTTACTTCTTGATTTCCGATTGGGATATTGCCAAGTAGTTTCGGATGATTGGTACACCATTTTTCAAATTGAAGCCATGTTTCTTTAGGATTTCTATGAGTTCCTTTTGAGTTTGAACTGCTATATTAAGATTATCCGAACCTCTTAGCCCATCATCCACATAAAAGTTGTCTTTTAGCATCTGAGAGCCGAGTGGGTACCGTTCACTATTTTCATCAGCGATTTTTTGTAAGCATTTTGTGGCCAGATAAGGTGCTGATCGTGTCCCGTATGTAACTGTGTTGAGCTTATAGTATTTTAGAGGCGACTTTGGGTCTCCTCTCCATATGATTAGCTGATATTGCTGATCTTCTGAATGAATTAGTATTTGTCGATACATCTTTTCAATATCTGTGGTGAATACAAATTTGGGCAAACGAAAACGGAGCAGAATTGAATACAGTTCACTTTGGACGATTGGGCCGGTGAACATTAAGTCGTTCAAGGAGTAACCTGTCGATGTTTTTGCCGATGCGTCGAACACTACTCTCAGTTTCGTCGTGGTGCTGGCAGGTTTGAGGACACAGTGATGAGGGATGAAATATTTAGGACTCAATACTGTGTCAATGTTAATCGTCTGCATGTGTCCCAATTTCTCATATTCTTGCATAAATTGAATATATTGACTTCGTACCTCTTCATTTTTTAATAACCGTCGTTCTAACGCCATGAATGTATTATAAGCAGTTGCGTGTGAGTCTCCTAATGCTGCTGGATTATCTCGAAACGGCAGACTAACTACCAAACGGCCATAATCGTTGGTATGTACATTTTGAGCAAAATGTGACTCACATTGCTTTTCTGGTGGCGAAAGATTTTTGATGCTGGGTTCGATTTCGTCCAGTTTCCAGAGTTGTTCGATAGTTTCTTCTAACGATGGTGTGTTGTCTAATACTGCACATCTGAGAGCAGACAGCTGGTTGGGAGTTGAGTTTTGTCCGATTGCACCACCCACAATCCAGCCAAGTGAAGTGTTCTGAAGTGTTGGAAGATCTTCGCAAAGTTTTATTGTTCCCGCTTCAGTTAATTTGTAATAAAATTCTGCACCGAGTAAAATATCTATTTTTCCCTGGTGTTTGAAATGGTGATCTGCTAATTGGATGTGTTTCGGAATTTCCCATGTAGATATATCGATGTGTTTATGCGGCTGAGGCGGAATGATATTTGGGAGTATATGTGCTTCCAAGGTTGTGGAGAAACTGTGATCTCTGGATTTCATTTCGACATTAATGCGATAATTTGACCTTTTTTGGATGTTGCCAACCCCATCTATGCGTAATGAAGCTCTTGAAGGGAAAGTGGACAATTTATGGCAAAGTCGATTGGAGACAAGATTCACTTGAGATCCGGAATCTAATACTGCTCTGAATTCCCCTGAGGCACTATTTGGAGCCGTAATTATGACCTTTGCTGTTGCTAATAGTGCATAGCCCTGGCGGGCCGTACCGAAGTTTGTTGCCGCTGATGTGACTGCTACAATGTTTGGGGCAGCCGCCTTTACTTCTATAGTTGGATGTGACAAGGACAATTCTTAGTCATAGCCCCCATATAAATCTGCTTCCCGATCTTCAAAAAACAAAAATATTGCACATATTTTTCTCAAATTGGTTTGTATAAGTTTTTGCAAAAAATAAGTGACCTTACCAAATATAGTCAGGATCGGTCCATATTTCGACCTTTTTTCATATCCGAGGGCAAACAAATTAATAACAATGCCACTCGAAATTGGTTTATGCTTATTTTCTATATCTAATTAGTTGTACCTACGAGAGAGGGTCTCTAAACGCATGGTATAGGGTATCGTATAGTCGGTCTAAACCGACTGTAATTTTCTTACTTGTTATTGTTATTTTAAACAAAAAATTTCCTTTTGTAAAAAAAAAAAATAACAAAAAAAAAGAAAAATTTTTTGTTTAAAATAACAAAAATAAGTAAAATAAATTTTGTCCAAAAACGTTTTTATAATTGGAAATTATTGTTATTGTTATTTGTTTTGCAGATTATGGACCCTTTAACCATTTCCGTTTCAATTTGGTCTACCGATAAATCTTTATTTTTTGTAAAAACAACACTTTTGAACAATATTTAATGCCTTCAATGCTTCTTTCAGTGAAGGAATTTGGGTAACCTGCTACTCTTCATCATCTTCAGAACCCATTCCATTATATTTATCCATTTCTAAATTATAGTTGATGATATCATCAATTATTTCACTTTCAGTCACATCTCATAACATTATACATCGGCGTCACAATGTACATATTCCATGCTGTCTCTTATTTCCAGATCATTTTCGGGAGTCCCGGTGATTGTAAAATAAACAAATTTAATAACGTCGTTTTCACTCTACTTGTTTTGATTTTGTTTTTCGTAAGAAACAGCTAAAGGTGATTTTTTTATGAAAACAATTTAAAACTTCCAAAAATATGAGGCGCTTATCTTTAATCTGCAGGTACAAACAGTTCCCTTAAAGAAGAAAATTATTATTGAATTTTGAAAAATAAAAACAAAACAAAAATTTTGTGCAGTTATTGGCAAAGTGCACTTAAGAAAAAGGCAGTTAAGGCTAAACTACTGTAATTAAATTTACTAATTTATCACTATAGTGAATGGTGGTAATAAGTAAGAATACTCGTTATTTTCTTGTTGGTTTTTTGTAGACTGTCTGTCTCTTGATTTTATTTATTCTTATATACCAGTGGTGGCCATCGAGAGAATTGACTTAGTATTAGTGTTTATGAGCATGTGTTAGTTGTACTACACTGATCGAAATCCATGGACGTAACACAATGCCGATATTAAATGGGTTTGTGTAGATTTTGTATGAATGTGTTTATAAATGACTAAAAGGGAAAATAGTTGAATTCACGAAGAATATGGTAAAATTTAAAATATATTTTGTTTTTTTTTAAATTTTAAATCTTACATTCTGAAAATGTAAAAATAAATGTAAAGGACATTTAATCTCTTTTATCCATAAGTTTGAAGTTTATTAAATCAAATAAGTAATAAAAAGTACATAATTCATTTCTTTAAAAAACGAAAAAAAAAATAGCAAAACTTAAAAAGATAAGAAATTTCAAGGGTTAATAAGTGGTACGTTCCCAAAAACTAAAAAACCTATTCCATAAGTATTTTTTAAAATTAAAAAAAAATGCATAAAAGCCAGCTATAATGTTGTCAAATGGAGGCGACGTTTGTAATTTATAGAAACTGTTTAATTATAGCAGATTCAACTGCTTTGCGTAATTTAGTTTATCAAGTCTTCGAAATTTTCTTAACATTTTGGGTTTCTTTTAAACAAATATTCTCTGTGTAACAATAAAAAAAATATATATGAATTTCAAAAGGCAATGCGACATAGACCTGCTTTGTTCAAAAGCTTTCATAAGACTGAATGAAATTGTTGTTTACTTTTACTCTTTGGTGAGTATTTTTGTTTTCGTTCGGCTGTATACATATAAGAAGCCGAGCACCAGCGTGCTTATGGCCTTCACTGTTATATACACTACACTACTCGCTGGTATAACAGTTTACTATATAATTGTAACTATAACTAGAACAATAAATATAACTAGAACTAGAAATTTATTACCAGAACAGCCGTATAAATAATGGGTGATGAAAAAAAATTAAAAACTAAAAACTTAAATTAAAAATTGAAAACCTAAAAACTTAAATTAAGAACTAAAATTAAAAAACTAAAAACTTAAATTAAAAATTCGAAACCTAAAAACTAAAACCTTAAATTAAAAAAATTAAAAGCAAATATAAAAACTTAAAATTGAAAAATCAAAAATGAAAAAAACTAAATAACTAAATAACTAAAAATTTAAAAACTAAAACTAAAGTAGAAAAAGAAAATCGAAAAATTAAAAATATAAAAACTAAAAATATATTAAAAGCATAGAAACTTGACTTCATGTTAGTGCGCTGTTTAAAATTTTTTCTTTGAATTAGTTCTACCTTTAATAAAATTATATAATCTTATAAACGATTCTAGTTATTACAGAATGAAATATCTAAAATATTAATGAAAAACAACTATAGGAACTTACTGAAAGACACTTGAATATTCAATGTTAATAAAAAAGAATGAAATATCTATATTAATGAAAAAGTTTCTAAAAAATAGTGCTACCAGCCAAAAAACTAGTGGTGTCATCCTAAAATTTGCACTGGCATTTTAAAGTGCATCATAAGTGAAAATTGAAAAGCAAATATAAAAAAATTGTTTTAAAATCGTTAATATTTGAAGAAAAGAAAATAAAAATTTTGTCTGACGTAATATCAAAATTAGTAAATAAATATTAAAGTCTGAAAAGTCGTATTAAAATTGGTTATAATTAAACTTAATAAGAAACAAAAAAATATATATATTGGAATAATTCAATAGAAAGAAACATATAGACTTGAATAAACGAATACTTTCTCAAATAAATCTAAAAAAAATGTGTTTTGTGAATGAAAAATATGTCAGCTCTAAAAAAACCTCAATAGAATACATAAAATGTATTTAAATTCAAAGTTAACGGATATATTTTTACTTAATAAAGAAGCTTAAATATATATTGAAAAAGAACTATAGTAACTAACTGAAAGACACTTGAAAATAAAATAATAGATAAAAAATATGATTATGTGCTATATGATTTCAAAAATATTTTGAGATAAAAATTTATGTATTATAATACATTTTTTCATTGAATTACTTATAGGTTTAATAAAACCACTCTATAAATGAAAAAACTAAAACTATTAAAAAATAATCTTTTCTAAATAAAGTATTATTTATGAAACAAAAAATAACTAACTGAAAGATACCTACTAGACTACATTGAAATGTTCTAAGATAAAAATTCAATGTAACTATATTTTAAATATTTTATTCATTTATTTTAGACGTAAAAAGTACCATTTTATAAAATTTAAAAATTTTTTGAATTAAGACAAACAACTCTAAGAAAAAAATAAAATATATTATAACTTTAATACGAAAAATTGATCGAAAATCGTTAATATTTAAAAAAAAAAAAATGTTTGAAAATCGTTAATATTTGAAAAAATATAAAGATTTGGGGTGATGTAATAACAAATTTAGTAAATAAATATTAAAGTGGATACATTTAATTATGTGATTTCACAATATTGTAAAATAAAAATTTAATATAAAAATACGGTACTAAAACATTAAAATTGATTTGAATTATCTAGAATTATTTTGTATTAAAATTCAAAATATGAAAAAAATTAAATAAATGTTGACCTCTAAAAAATATCAACATTTTCTACTAACTCTTAAATATTCAAAATTAACGGAATAAAAAGTTGCCACCTACTTATAACAAAAAAATTGTTTTTAATTTTTTAACATGGCAGTAAACATGTTTTACACTTTGAATTTTGTATGTTTGCGTTTATGTAAACGAAAAAAGAACTGTGTGTTAACGTGCTTGTGTTAGTCAACAATTTTAAGTTAAGCTTTTGGATTGTTAAACAAGGTGCAAACATTTTTAACAGAGGGCGATACAAAAAAAATTTTTTAAAAGGTTTTTAACATGAATAATAATAATAATTAGTGGGTGAATAAAATAATAATAATAGTTAGTGGGCGATTCAAACAGTATGAAAACTGCATTTAGGCTTGTGACCTTGCT
This sequence comes from Cordilura impudica, assembly GCA_963682025.1. Classification (NCBI taxonomy): domain Eukaryota; kingdom Metazoa; phylum Arthropoda; class Insecta; order Diptera; family Scathophagidae; genus Cordilura; species Cordilura impudica. The sequence continues at coordinate 240,056,372 of OY821517.1, read as the reverse complement.
AAAAAATAGTGTTGCCAGTCCTAAAAACCAGTGTGGCCACCCTAAAAGGGCTCGATGCATCCATTTGCACTGAAAAAGTGTGTTAGAAACGGCATAAATATACTACTGGAATTCTTAATTTGATCTATACTTAATATGTTTTCTGGTAAAGCCTCTCTTGTTTTTCCATCTAGTTTTGATTTTATGAAAGAAATGGAACATGTTTCTAAATTAGGCGCGGTAAGCTCTTCAATGAGATTGATTTTATCAAGGAAGAATTCAGATTAAGGGGATTTCCATTGTAATTGCCCCTTATGATGTTGGAGCACATCGAAATAAACTTGGTTTTTTCTTCTATTGAAGCGATTTCAAAATTATTTATACTCTGAATATTTTTATCTGTCAACGCAATATTGTGTTTTACTTTCGTTTCTGTTTCAGTACTGTCATCTAATATATCTACATATGTCATCATCGCTGGTGGCTACTTCGGTCATCGAAGCAGAATCTGTCATAACCTCTTTCTGTACGAGTTCAAATAAATCTACACCAATTGGAACTTCGATTTTACTTTTTAGCTTATAAAAACATTTCACTAATGTAGTAGCTGGTAAATGATGCTGTTATGGTGATGTAGTAGCTGACGGCTCTTATATTAACTCTTAGGCTGATTGTAAATTATTTCATTTATATGGTCGCAATCATTGCTTTGATGGCTATTTTGTGTTTTCTCTTTTTTTATATTTATTTCTTTTTGCGCTGTCGCATCAGATTCTGCCCGTTATTTCGGGTTTTCTCTGGTTTACGTTCTTTTAAAGTTTCTACTTTTTTTATATATTTCTTCGTTGTTGTTTTGTATCAACTTCTATCAACTGTTTTTCATTTAACTGTACATATTTCAAACTTTTCTTTGATTTATGTTTTATGTATTTTTCTATTTAAATTTTTATATATTTTTACTATTGCTCTTTTTTCAAATTGTTCTTTTCATTTCTGAAGTTTTTATAGGTATGTACACTTTTTTTTTGAAACTTGTGCATTTTGTTCTTTAATGTACTTTTTTAGTTTTCACTTTCTGTTCTATTTTTTTTATATAATTGTTTTTTCTGTTTTATTTTTCATTCCTTAAATTTTTAGAATTACATTTTTAAATATTTGAAACGTTTGTATTTTGTGCTATACTGTTCTTTTTTGTGTGTTTTTTCTATTGTGATTTTTATATATTTTTGCTGTTTTTTTAAATTTTAAAATTTTAACTGTTTTTTTTATAACTTTTTCACTTCTTCAGTTTTCATTTTTTGTTTCGTACTGTACTTTTTTTATGTTGTTTTTTTATTTGTTTCAATTTAAAAATTTTAACTGTTTTTTTATAACTTTTTCATTTCTTCAGTTTTCATTTTTTCCGTACGGTTCTTTTTTCTATGTTTGTTTTTTTTTTTTCGTATATACCGGGTGATAAAAGTAGATATACTTTTTTCAATAGCCTTTTTTTGAGAGTGTACACGAAAACCGTGGAGAGTCGATTCGGCGCCATTCGCAGCAATTCGGACTGACGTATGGAACGACTTGGCGCATTTTACGTCGAGATCTTAAATTAAAAGCATACAAAATACAGCTTGTACAAGAATTGAAGCCGCCCGACCTTCCCAAGCGACATCGTTTTGCTCTATGGGCTCTTGAAAAGTTCCAAGAAGATCCGACGTTTTCGAGCCAAATTTTGTTCAACGATGAGGCCCATTTCTGGCTCAAAAACAACGGTTTGGTGTGGTTTGTGGGCCGGTGGACCATCTGAGACGTAGCCGCGGCCAACATATGATAGGCATAATCTTCAAAAAATAAATGCCAAAGAATGTTCTTTCAAATGATAATAAACATCCCCATTAAATTTGAACTTTCTGTGTTTTTTTTTTCTTTAAAAAAGTAGGGAACCTCGAAATGAACACCCTTTATATAAGTTTTAATTTTTCGACATACATATTTTGTTTCTAACATCTTAAACTAAACACCACTATTTTTAAATCGTGTTAACATTTCTTGTTTTTTTTTAGATTATTAAACGTAATAATTATTGGAATTAATTCATTAACTTGGTTGATTTTCAGTTTTTCCTTTTCAAATAAAGTTTTAAGTTTATCAGTTTTTTAATTGTACGTGTTAAGGTGGTAGGTACACATGTTAGGTGGTAGGTTCTTGTATGTAAATTGTGGGTTTTCTTTTATGTAAATGTAGGTCAGTAGTTGGCAGTATATACCGAGTTTTTAGTGATTTGTTCGTAGTTTTTCTTTAAGTTCGTCAGACTATAAGATTTGTTGTAGTTTTGTTGAACATTTCCTTTAAATTATTTGTTTACAATTTGATCAAAGAATTTTCTTTAATTTCTGTAAAACTTTTTACTTTTTTTTTTTTTGAATAAAAATGAGCCGAAATTAAAAAAGTTTTCACGTTTTTTCTTTATTTAAATCTTTTAACATTTTCACAACACAAACTGTTTTTCTTTTTTTTTTTTCGAACCGAGTTTCAAGTTGTGTTTTATTTATTGTTTTTTTTTAAGTTCAAAATATGTCACGCTATATAGTGGATGGTGGTAATAAGTAAGAACACTTGTTGTTTGCTTGTTGGTTTTCTGTAGATGTCTGTCTCTTGATTTTATTTATTCTTATATACACTACACTACTCGCTGGTATAACAGTTTACTATATAATTGTAACTAGGTATAACTAGAACAATAAATTTAACTAGAACTAGAAATTTATTAACAGAACAGCTGTATAAATAATGGGTGAGGAAGTTTCCTCACATCATTTTTCATTTCAAAGTTACAGAGAAAATTGTGAAATAAGAACATTTTTCACAAAATAAAATAAGCGCCTCACAGTGGCTGAAAATCGTTTTTCATTGGCCAAAATTCTGTAACTTTTGAACCGATCAAAATATTTACGTAATTTTTTTTAATGGATAGATATTTAGTTCAGCTTGACTCAGTTTCAATTACATTAAAATTGATTGAGGACTTTTTAAGGAATTCTAGGTCAAAGTTGAACTTTAGATTTTTTTTTAACTTTTAGAGTGAAATATATGTTTATTATTTTTTTATTCATTAAAAAATTTAATATTTGGATTTTAATAATAATTATAAACATTTTTTGTAAAAATGGGATTTTTTTAATGTTACACTCAAAAAAATTTTTACACTCAAAAAAAAATAGTGAAATCAACTGGAGATTTTGCTATTATTACTGAAAAATTAAAAATTTTTTGTTTCCAAATATGCAAATTTGTTTACACTCAAAGAATATTTACACTTAAAAAAAACGTTAATAATATTATCTAAAAATCTTGATATTACTACAGAAAAATTTATTATTTTTTGCTGACAAATTTGATAATTTTAAAAAACATTTTAAAAATAAAAACTGCAAAAGATTTTAATTGCATTTGTAACAATGTTAGGTTCTGTTTATTATTATTTTTACTAATACTGTTTTTCGTACTTAAATAACAATGAAAGGCAATTATAATTATTATTCATTTGACTCAAATATTGATTGCAAATATTCCATATTTTATTCTGTGTTATTTCTGTTCTTTAGTAGTTTCTGACTTCTTCATCTAAATCCCGATGTTCCACTTTCCATTGATTTCGAATACTGGAGATGAACGGATCTGACGTTGCCAATAATATATTAAATAGATCTTCATTTGTGGAATTTCATGAAATTTTTCTAGTATTGTGCTCTCTATAAAATCTGTAATCCTTATTTCTTTTTTCCTGAGCCTCCTCTGATAGATCTCCAAGTGGCACCAAATGACATTTAATGACATCTTCTACATGATAAAGGACTTTGTGAACTGTTGCAGACATATTTCTCCATGGGTAGTTGGTTGTATATATTTTTGCAGTTTCCTTAGCATAATCTCCAAATTTTCTAGAGTAAATTTTTTTATTACAAGCAAGTACTTCTAAGATTATTTTAAATCTGTTATTTCAGATGCTGTTTCTGGATCTGAAAAGAATTTTCTTGCGGTATTGCATTCACTTGTATTGCCTGACCCTTGTTTTGGCTGATCTATAATCAATCCACATTTGCGATATTCATCTTGAACATGTTTCTCTTTTGAACTTCTTAACTCTTTGTTGGTTACGTTGTTTCTTATTGATCCTGAAGACCCGAAATCCAAATCATAACTGATTTTTAGCATATGTTCCATAAGTCGTATTCTTGCATGTAGTGGTGATAATCCAAATTCATATGCATCGGTATTATCTAATGATTTTGTCGGGACTTGGTTTAATTGGCTTGATGTTGCTTGGCATATAATGCAGCTGGACGCAGCCTTCGTGTTAGTCAAGGCCTGACCTACTTTTCCATCTATAATAGTCAGCACTAATTGGTAACTTACTTCAATTTGCTGCCCATCTAACTGTAATTGTAATGGGTGTAGTGTTGCAATTTGTGCCTTGATATCACTAACTTCTTTGTTAATGGCATCATGAGTTTCTTTTTTGAATTCAAATTTGATTGGCCTGCAGTAATACGTAGAAGATGGTGTCTCATTTTTCCAAATATCCATTTTTTGCGTTGTACTAGTCTGAATCTTTCAAAATCTTTTTCAATCGCAATGGTACAAATGATACCCATGAACATATCTGAGTCCGAAATATTTTCACATGCTACTTGTTTGTATTGTTTCTGTCCCGAAGAACCATCACATCCCCATTTACAAAAAAGAATTAACGTTGTGTTTAATATTTCTTTAACTCATTTCCTTTTATTGATTGAATCAAGCGTTTGGCTGTGTGATCAAGTAGAGATTGTAGTTGTACCTCTGCCGAAGGTGTGATTGTACTAGTGTCCTTTGATGGCAAACAGTCAATTTTAGCAGCGGTTATGTGATGATATGCTGAATACATATCTGAGCCTTTTTCAATCGCACGCAATCTGAGCTGAATATATTGCTGTTTTGTTAATTTCAAATCCAGAAATAGCGCTAATGCCTCCTCATTTGTGAACTGTTTTGCATCGCTCGGAGTTGGTATACTTTTAAGAATCCGTTTTGTTCTCACTGGACTGACTTTAACAACTTTTTCAATAATATCCACTTTTGTTAATTGGTTCTGTTATCGTAATTGATGTAGGAAAGATTCTTTTATATTTGTACAACCAATTTCATCGTAACATCTTTAAGTTTCCGCCTTATCTTGCTTTGCTGTTTCTGCAGCGACAGTAAGTTGGCCTTCTAACCAGTTTGCACTTTTATATAAAAATTTTGTTAACTGTAGCTAACTTCTTTGTAGCGTTTTTTTAGTGCTTTGACGAAATTAGATAATTGCTCTTGTATTTCGGTGCTACACGAATTTAAGTTTAATTTTATTTAAACGTAACTAAGAACATCTTCCTGGTTTTTGTTTCTAAAATACTCTTCGGCCAGTTCTTTATAATTTAAGCTCTCCATATTTTTCTGAATATTTTTTTATTTGCGTCTGTTATTGCTGAAATATATTAGAGCAAATGAGTTTGTATTCAAATGTCGCTTTCTTATAAGCCTTCTCATAAGCCATCATACTATGTTTCTAGGTAAAATAAAAAGGTAAAAAATGGCATTAGTGCATTACTACCTAAAATAATATATAAAAAACCCACTATACAAATGAATTACCTGTGTGTGTATTCCTTACTACTTGCATTAGTGCATTGTTAGGGAAAATAAAAAGGTATAAAAAAGGTATGATAATAAAAAAAAACACCCAGGTTACTATTGAATTACATCCTCTGTGTATTGACATTCTTACTTACAAATATATTATGGTAATAGAACAAATAATGACTATTATGAGCTATAAAATACCTAAAGCACAAATTTAATACACCATTGTATACGAGTACTTATAGGGCTGTTTAAATTATCGTAATTTGAATTTTTTTTAGAGTAATTTCATTAAAATGAAAAAAGTGTTCTACCCACGGGTCGTCACGGGTACAAAAGTATATATAGGGTTAAAGAGCACACTTTCACCTTTCGCCGGGTGGTATACGTTTCTTGTTCCCTTTTGTTCCCTAGAAGTTCTATTCCACTAAAGTTGAAATTTGAGAAAAATATAGTAGTTTCATAAATATTTCATAACGCCCCTAATATTAAACGGTAGAGCTGTGACCACTTACAACAACTAAAAAGAATAATCCTACCAACATTATAAAAAAGACCGTAGGTCATTATCGATGATAGCTTGCGAGTAGTAACCATTTATTTTTGATAAGAAACAAAAAAAAAACACCTTTTTCTGAAATTAAAAAAAACAGCTGAGTTTGACAGCATGCCACGCCCATAATTAACAATAGTTTAACCTAATTTTTTGGATACCTTAATCTGGATATATTAGCTACAAAAAGGCGATAAAATTTTAAAAATCGGTGACAAAAAAAAAATAGAATTTTGGCCAATGAAATCAAAATTTCAGCCACAGTGCGCACAGTGGTTCAAAACCAAAAAAAAGTGGTAATAAGTCTGGAACTTCTAAACTATTGGTTGGATTGGAATAGTATATTCTAGGCGATTGTAGTCAAGGATATAGGCTTTCAAAATATTTATTTTTGAGATACCCTGTTGTAATACAGGGTGAGCTACAGGGTGCCAAAGTCGACCACCTCGAAGTGGAAAATGCTTTCAAAGCTTGTAACTTTTATAAATATGAAGTGATTTTTACGTTTTTTAAATTTTTCCAATAACCATTAAATTATTAACAAAAAACATGCTTATACTACCTAGTTATCGCTTATGGTTTAAAAAATATTTGATTTTAAAAATCAACATTTGAACTTTTCACCAAATTCTTTCTTGGTTTTTCGCAAATAACATTTTTATTAAAATAGATAAAAAAAAAAAATCTAAAAATATGTGACGATAGCCAGTACTTTTTAAAAAAATACGTTGAAGTATTTTTTGAATTATTTCAAACCGTTTAGTGAGCACAAAATCTTAAAGTTGACTTTTTGAATCAGGTTCTAAAAATTGCAAATTTTTGCCAAAAAATACCCTTCATTCTTTCACTTTTTTCTCGCAACCTTGGTAAAACATGTATATATTTTTCTACATATTTTAAAAGAATATGCTTCAAGAATGGTTGTAAGCGAAATTTTTAATATTTTTGGATATGCAATTAAAAAAAAAAACTAAGTTTTAAAGGTTAATACAAAAATATCCGCTCGATTTCTTCAAATATTTCACAGCAATATTAAAGCGCCAAATATTTTTATTTATTTGCCGCAATAAAATTCACCGCCATTACATAAACGTGGTCAGGAGGGTTTAAATGGTGAAAAAAGTCAAATTTTCATACGAATTTTTTTTGTTAACATAAAAAACATATTAAGATTAGTTATTTTTATATTTTGTTTATTGATTCGGAACGGCATTTAAATTATCTAAAACACTTCAAAAAATCATTTTGATAACGTTAATAGTTTTTGAGATATTTATATTCAAATTTCAGAAAAAAATATAGAAAAACCATGGTTTTTCGTTTTTTTTTTTGGTTTTTTTGGTAAAGTGTTCCCAAAATTTTTGAATTTTACTTATTATTATATATATTGTTAAAGAAGACATATTTATCTATTCAACGATATATCACATGTCTATCAAATATATTGCAACATGCTGAAATAATGACCCCAAACCACACTCCACAGGCAAAAATTTAGCTATTTCTCTATTTGTTCATATAAATGGTCATTTACATAGTGAATGACATATTTTTTTTATTGTTTTTTGGTAAAGGGTTGCATACGTTTTTATTACTTCAAATAATTTTATATATCTTTTCAAAGAAGGTATAATTATAAGTTAATGGTGTATGAAATATTTACCTAATGAGTTTCAACTGATCATAAAATTGCCCGAAACTCTGATGCTGATTTTAAACAAAAAAAAAAACAGGTAAAAAGCCTAAATGCCTAAGATATTTTCATTATTAAATAACAAATATAACTAAATTTTTTGTAATGAGTATTTTTTTATTTGTTTTATAATAGGCTTAAAATTACATAACAATTGTCTGCTTTTTTACTAGTTATTTTCTACAAAACAATCAGAAATATCAAAAGATAAAAGATGTTTTATATCCATAGCTTCGGAATCATCATTTTCTATTTCAAGACTTATTTTTGGTAACCATTTTGTTCTTATGGAGTATATTACTGGATCTGATGATATCAATAAATATTCCATTAAATCGGAATTTTGGGCTTCTCCTGATATTCTCTCTCACTAGAAGAAGAACTTGTCTCATTATATAGCCTTATTTTTAATGGTACTAATGATGTCATAAAAATTGTTGAAAAATCTATTTCTGAATTGATTGGTTGTCTATACTCAGAAAATCCAGATGTTCCATCGCATCCCCATTTACATATTAACGTAACTTCTGAATTGTTGCATATTTCTATTTCTTTTTTGCTAAATGTGGATATTATTCTAGATGCAGTGTTTTCAAGCAGTTCCGCTAATCCAACATTTGCACTTTCAGTATTGTATTTCACATTAGATGGTAGAATTTTATTTTTTGTTTCCTTTATGGCTCTGCTGGTAGGAAAAATATCAAATCCTTTTTCTTTGAGAGCTTTTCTCAAAATACCATATTTATTTCTTGTCAATCCCAAATTTAAAATAAGAGCTAACGCATCCTCTTCTGTAAATGATGTTGACGATTTTGGCGTTGAAATACTTTGCACCATACGCTTCAACCGCTTAGGAGATGCAGTTGGTAACACATCTACAATTTTAGCAGCTTCCTTTGGTTACGTGCGTGTCAAGGCTGATTTAAAAGACTCCTTAATTTCATTAGCTTACTAATGATTTCTTCTTGTTTTTTCTTTTTTGTCCTTGATTGAACATTTTCGTAGTCGTTTTTAGGTCGACCAAATGCCTTTTTCTCAATTTGTACTGTGAGGCCCGTTTTCAACTATTCTTCATTTTTAGTCATAAACTTTGATTTTGATAAACCCGATTGGCTAAATCTTCTTTCGTAAGCTTAGTAAAAATTTTCAACATCTTCAGATCTCACATTTAAACCGTAAGTGTTGTTAATTGTATAAAATAATTTCGAGACTTTTTCCGAACGTGATGAATGAATAGTAGAATCGGAAGGATTTTCCCAAATAACTTTGCAAAGTGAATAATACTTTAATGTAACCTCCATGATAGATTATACGTAAGTGATCTTAATAAACAAGAAACTCATGGTTATATACTGAAAATACTTTTTGAAAGGTAATATATCGGGCAGGTACTTCAACCAATACTTACATTTTGTTTTAGTGAATCTAAGGATTTGGCTTTTACCTGTTTTTTTTTGCATGAAAAGGTATTGTGAATTACAGATATTTTGCAATAGGTATCAGAGTTTCGGGCAATTTTATGATCAGTTGAAACTCATTAGGTAAATATTTCATACACCATTAACTTATAATTATACCTCCTTTGAAAAGATATATAAAATTATTTGCAACCCTTTACCAAAAAACAATAAAAAAATATTTCATTCACTATGTAAATGACCATTTATATGAACAAATAGAGAAATAGCTAAATTTTTGCCTGTGGAGTGTGGTTTGGGGTCATTATTTCAGCATGTTGCAACATATTTGATAGACATGTTATATATCGTTGAATAGACAAATATGTCTTCTTTAACAATATATATAATAGTAACACTTTACCAAAAAAACCAAAAAAACGAAAAACCATAGTTTTTCTATATTTTTTTTTCTGAAATTTGAATATAAATATCTCAAAAACTATTAACTTTATCAAAATGATTTTTTGAAATGTTTTAGATAATTTAAATGCCGTTCTGAATCAATAAACAAAATATAAAAATAGCTAATCTTAATATGTTTTTTATGTTAACAAAACAAATTCGTATGAAAATTTGACTTTTTTCACCATTTAAGCCCTCCTGACCACGTTTATGTAATGGCGGTGAATTTTATTGCGGCAAATAAATTAAAATATTTGGGGCTTTAACACTGCGGTGAAATATTTGAAGAAATCGAGCGGATATTTTTGTACTAACTTTTAAAACTTAGTTTTTTTTTTTAAATTGCCCAATTTCGTCCAATGCTGGACGTAGGGTGCATGTCCAAAAATATTAAGAATTCCGCTTACAGCCATTCTTGAAGCATATTCTTTTAAAATATGTAGAAAAATGTATACATGTTTTACCAAGGTTGCGAGAAAAAAGTGAAAGAATGAAGGGTATTTTTTGGCAAAAATTTGCAATTTTTAGAACCTGATTCAAAAAGTCAACTTTAAGATTTTGTGCTCACTAAACGGTTTGAAATAATTCAAAAGATACTTCAACGTATTCTTTTAAAAAGTACTGGCTATCGTCACATATTTTTAGATTTTTTTTTATCTATTTTAATAAAAATGTTATTTGCGAAAAACCAAGAAAGAATTTGGTGAAAAGTTCAAATGTTGATTTTTAAAATCAAATATTTTTTAAACCATAAGCGATAACTAGGTAGTATAAGCATGTTTTTTGTTAATAATTTAATGGTTATTGGAAAAATTTAAAAAACGTAAAAATCACTTCATATTTATAAAAGTTACAAGCTTTGAAAGCATTTTCCACCTCGAGGTGGTCGACTTTGGCTCACCCTGTGTTACAACAGGGTATCTCAAAAATAAATATTTTGAAAGCCTATGCCCTTGACTACAATCGTCTAGAATATACTATTCCAATCCAACCAATAGTTTAGAAGTTCCAGACTTATTACCACTTTTTTTTGGTTTTGAACCACTGTGGTGCGCTTAACTGTGCACTGTAGACCATATTTTGAGAAGGCGGCGAAAAATCATTTTTTTTATGGTTACTGATTTTAAAGTTATGTTATTCATTTGAAAGTAAATACCAGTGAACCAGTAAATACCAGGGAGCCAAAAAATTGCGACTCTATTTCAACTATATCACACCGAACAGGGTCTTCGAAAATGGACTTTCTCAGTATTTTGCTAATATTAAAAATTTCTTTGTAAATTTTAATTTTTAAATGACTGTAGCTTTTTTGTTTTAAAAGATTTTAAAGTAAAATAAATTTTGTATAATTCTGTAACTATTTTGTAACTAAACTATTAATGTTATAAAGTCACTAAGTCGTTTAGAAATTATAAAAAAAAAATTTAAAAAAGGTAAAAATTTCCCGAAAATCTCCTACTTAATAGAGCATAACTCCTGCCCATCAAAAGCCATCAAAAAAATATTCCACCCTTCTGTAGTCCGAACCCTCCCCTGCACTCCTATACCCCATTGTATACCCGCCAGTTTCCGCCCGTGTGCACCAGAACAATTTTGTTGACCCAAGGTCAGATATTTTGTGCAAAATTTATTAATACAAAAGTTTTCCACTATGTGGTTAGGGTATAATTAGTTTGCCGTAATGTTTGTAACTACCAAAAATATTGGACCTATACCCATCTTTTATTATACGGACCGACTCAAGATCACTTTCTGAGTCGATTTAACGATGCCCGTCCGACCGTCTGTGTGTTATGAATACAAAATTTGGTTGTACCAGCGTATTTTTTGCGTGAGTTTATTTGTTTTTTATACTGACAGAGAAAGGAAACGGTAGAGTTGACACGAGTTGTTATATACTTATAAAAAGGGTTGAGACATAGTGCGCTTAATTGTTAAATTATATTAATGGGTAAAATCTTTTTTTATTTTGACAGGTACATTTACATAGGTATTTTTCAAAAACATTAATCGTCGGAACTTGAGTTATATAGTTTAAGTACCTGACAAAATGGGAAAAAAAATTTAAATAACAGGTAAATGTTAAAAAAAAACTATTGCGACACACCCTTTTAAGATATGAGCAGGTATGCTTCATCTTTTAAAAGGGGTTAAGATCTGGGCTTTTTATGCTTCAAAAAGTGGTAATAAAAGATAAAAAATTGTATTTTACATAATTGCAAGAAAGAGTATTTATAATAATGTTTCGGTTTGAACAATGGCTGATGCTATGTTCACACGGACAGCAAGATTCGCGGTTCGCTCTCTCATTCACGGTTCGCGCCCGAATCATGATTGAATCTACATGATTCGCCATACAAAATTTTGAGAGCGAACCTACTTGGTTAATTTGGAAACTAGTTGTGAACCTAGAAAAAATGTGTGTCATCTCCAATTTTGATAAAAAACTATCGCTAGTTTATCTGAACTAGATGTCAAAAATATATTAACAAAGAAAAAACAAAAAATTAATATGTGTGGTAAAATAAATAGAAACATTTAACAAATAAAAAGTATATATTTACATACATATATTCAAATAAAAATGGAAAAAATTAAATAGTGAAACGTAAAGTGTAGAAGGATGTCTTCAAATTTTTGCACAAAATACATACATAAACGTCAAAATGAAACAAGAACACTCTTCTGAACACCAAGGTTCGCAATCGCGATTCAGAGAGCGAATCAAGTGGTTAATTTTGCCGTCTGAACATGCTATAAGTAGGGATGACACGATTAGTGGAAAAGTTTCTAATAATCGGATAATTTCTTGAAATGAACGACTAAATTTAACCGATATTTTTCATTAAATTATTTGACGTATTAACCGATTATTTAGACAATAATTGGAAGTTTTATGTATGTGTATTGCGAGATTTTTTTGTAATTTTGTAAATAGTCTTTTGATTAATTATTTTGACTGGCAATGCCAATCGTGTTTTCCGTCAGCAATGCTTTTTGATCAACCAGCTGGTAACACTGTTGACGTTTGTCAAAGTAAACGTGGCAATCAGCGAGTAAAGAAGTATGTGTTTTAATTGAATTGCAACAGAGCGTAAATTCATTTATTTTCTTGCGAAAACAAGTGCTGATTAAAAGTTTAAAAGTAAAATGGGGCCGATACGAAGCAGCGTATGGAAATATTTCACAAAACAAACTTCTACGACAGTTAAGTGTCAATTATGTATAAAAGTGCTAAAATGCTCCAACAACACTTCAAATATGGTGCAGCATTTAAAGCTAAAGCATCCAAAGGAATTCGATCAATGTAAGGTAACTTAAACAGCGCTAAAATGATGTGCAAATGAAACTATTTATTGATTTATAAATTTTATATTAGCAATCAGGGTCGAAGCCAAATAATGTATTGGAAGTAATAGAATTGGATTTAACCGAAGGAAGGGAACAACCCAGCACCAGCAAAATTGCAAACTTCGCCGAGAAAAGCAGCTTCAGTGAAAATGAAAATCTTACCGAAGAAACCAGTGAAAGCAAAAAGCAACCTCCAATTCTTTCCGCATTCGCTCACGTCCGTAGCTATGCATCAGATGGTTCTAAATTTCAAAAGTTAACCACTACTATTGTACACCACATTGTCACTGACAACTTGCCATTTCGTTTTGTAGAAGGTAGTTTTCAAATTTATAATAATAGAGCAAATGTTTTTATTCATTTTTGACATACTATATATATAATACATACATGTACTGCAGGTAAAGGATTCCTTAACTTTATGAAGCAACATTTTCCGCTGTATAAAGTACCTACAAGAAACACAATTAAATCAACCATTGACAAGATGTATAACATTGAAAGTAAAAAATTCAAAAATTGTATACCAAGTGTTCAGCATATGTGTTTAACTACCGACATATGGACTGACACAGCAATGAACAGCATGCTCGGTGTTACAATTCATGGCTTATTTGAAAATAAGCAATTTGGTGGCACAATTGGTGTGTTTAAAATGCATGAAGCTCATACAGCGGGACACATCTCAGAAGTTTTGCAAAATGCGCTTAAGGAATTTTCTATAAATCAACAGCAAGTGATGGCTGCAATTACGGACAATGCACCTAACATAGTCAAGGCAATCCATGATACGTTTGGGAAGAAGCGCCAAATTCCTTGTTTTGCGCATACTTTGAATTTGGTGTGCGGTTATTCGTTGAAAACGCCTGAAGTTAGTGACATAATTACCAAGTGTAGAAAAATCGTCGCCTGGTTTAAAAGATCTGTTAGAGCAAATGATGATTTGCGCGAGTTGCAATCTTCTGCTGGTGTATGTGGAAGTAATATGTTGAAACCAATTTTGGACGTTACAACAAGGTGGAATTCAACGTACTATATGTTTGAACGATTTATAAAATTGATTCCATATATAAGTCAAATTTTAATTAAACATTCAGATGCAGCACCAATGATAACAACAAATAAAAAAGACGAAATGGTGGAAATAGTTTCATTGTTCAAACCGTTGGAGGCAATGGCAACACAAATTAGTGGTGAAAATTACGCCACATTAAGCCAAATTATACCGCTTCTTTATTGTGGGCATCAACGATTAACAAAAATTCAATGCAAATTTCCAGTGGCGCGTAAATTTAATCAAGTAATTTTAAACCAGTTCGTCCGTCGCTTTGGTGAAATCGAACACTCATTTCTATTGGCAGCTTCAACGTTACTAGATCCAAGGTTCAAAAGAATCCATTTTCAAGATCAGGTGGCGTTATCAACTGCTCTGAGTCATATAAGAGCAGAATTAAAAACTCTTGATCGCACAGATGACAGCACTGAGAGTTTAAGTGACACGTCTTCCAATTTAGAAGAATTTGATATATGGCAAGACCACAAAAGCTTAGTTCATAAACGTAGAAGAAGGGACATTGACTCCACAGACCCAACAGATGAACTTAGTTTTTACTTAAATGCCCCAGTACTGGAATTGAATCGGAACGTCATAGACGCATGGGAAGAGATGAAGACCATATACCCCAAATTATACTTACTATCAAAAAAATATTGCTATCTGCTCGGAACATCTGTACCTGCTGAACGCACTTTTTCGAAAGCAGGTGCAACTGCCACTGAAATCCGAAATAGGCTAACAACGAAAAGATTGTCAGAACTTTTATTTCTTAATTCTATTATGAATAATTGAAAATGAAAACAAACAAAATGTAATACAAAACAAAAAGTAAAATATGACATACAAATTCTACATATATTAATTTTAATCAATTTTTTAAATTAAGCGGTTAAAAGTAAACGATTAATCGCAAACGGTTATTTTATATGTTCGATTAACCGCCAACATGATTAATCGGTTAATTTAAAAATTTTGCCATCCCTAGCTATAAGTACTGTTATATAGATCTCGCTGATATTTATTTTCAACAAAAAGATGTGGACGATATAATTTTGCACATACTGAGCAACCATTTCTTAAAGAATTGTAACCTGCAAGAAATTGAAATACATAAAGAAAAATTACAACTTTTGCATCAAATTTGAAAAAACAGTATATTGAATGCTGTCATAGCAAGGCAAATTTGTACAAAATTGTTTGATTTTATATAATTAAATTTTTTTCTTGATTTAAAAATTTATGTATTTTATAAATTTACAATAAAAATTGATATAGAAGTATTTAAAAAGACAATGAAAATATTTTAACTAAAGTAAAAAATACGACTTTTTCATTGAAACTTCTCTATCTTGAACTAATATCAGGTAACTTTTGCGTTCGCTGCTTAATAAATTTAATTTAAATCGGGCTCTTTCAAAAAAAAAGCCAACCTTTGGCCCTTGTGAACAATAGGACTTAAAACTTTAAGGCATTATATAAAAAAAACCTTTTTTCAACTAAAAATTAAAATTAATTTTAAACCCTCCATAACTTTTTTATTATCGGTCGATATTTATTACGGTTTATAAAAAAAATTAAAGGCTTAGGTCCCACCTAAAAACACCGCATATCAAAATTGCAATCCAATCAAAAGTTATAGATTTTTGACCGCCTTCTCGAGAAGTGGTCCACTGTGTGACGTAGAATTTTATCTTTCACCCGATACCATAAACGGATGTGACACTTAAAGTTCATACATTGTATTAATCACCACTTTTGATTAAATTTCGCCCCTCTGTGCGGCGTTAGGATACCCAGATTCTAACTAATCCTACTTTACAATATTTTGAGAGCTAAAAAATTATGCGATATTTAAAAAATATATTCAAATTAGTCTTGACTAAAAATCTTGGCAGTTTTATTTCTGTAAAATATTATATATTTCTATCGGAATTGGCTTGTAATATGTTAATACAAGAAATAAAAATTGATATACTACTAGTTTTGGAACAGTAAATAGTTTTGTAAAAAATAAAAATCAGCTTTACATGCTGAGATGAATAGTATATTTGCGGACACCTAAACAATTTAAAGCATTTAAATGAATATTTGATCCAATTTTTCGTAACTATTTTTACCAAAATATAAGTTGCAGCAGAAATAAATAATAATTGTAATTGTCGAAACAGACAGAGTGTTCGATTATTTTCAATATCATGGTCTATTCGTCGCAATCGTTATCGAAATTATTCGATCGAAATTATTTTTTTATTTTCCAAAATAAAATACTAATAACAATTTTTCTCTGTCACAGTTAACGAAATATGGGCTCTGCTTAAGAGTAAAAGTAAAACGAGGTCTGATGCTTGCCCGTCTTCTTTTAGTAATAAACAAAAATATGGATTTCGATTGATTTTACTCGATATCGAATGCAGCGATTAGCTCTGTTGATATTATAAAATGTATCTAAAACAATTTGTATATCAATTTTATTGTTATACCTAGGCTTTATAAGGTTAATAGTCTTTTAGTGAAAATTTACATTATGTTTAAAGCCATTTTCTAAAATAAAAATTAAAAATCAAGTAATAAAATTCGATTCACCAGTTGTACGTCAAATAACATGAGAGTTATGCATGAAACACATATACAACTGCGGCTACACGGCAACACGCCTTTGATTATTAATGGAATTAAAGCATTTCATTTTGCGATTTTTTTTTAGCAAAATAAAATAGTTCAGAGCACTAATTTCTTTTACATATTTTGTTATATTTGTTATATTGTTTTGTAGCCAACAAAAATAGAAATTACCCTAAGTTGACTACAGCGACAAAAGTAGTCGTGTAGCAGTGCAGCTGTGTTGGTGTCAAAATAATCGTTTTCATATAAACGTGTGTATTTTTTTTCACAGGCTGTAGTCGTGTAGCCGCTGTCGTCTATGTGTTTCATGCATTAGAGAATTTATGTATATACTGTTTAAAATCAAGGGTTGCCAGACCTACTGAATTTTGTTCACTTCTGCGGAATACAAATATACTCTACAAACCAGTGTTCAGAAGATATATATCCGTTTGTAATAATTATAAACAAAATCTGGACCCCATATATATATATTCCTATTTATTGTGTGTAATGGCTGTAATTGTTATACTCCACGTGGACAGAAGTTCAAGTCGTGTGGCTTACAGTCGGCCTGACAATGCCGACGGCTATTTACTAACCGAATTAACTATTTTAGATAATTTTTCATTTTTAAATATTTATATAAGAAAATGGTTAGAAAACAAGATAAAATGTATCTAAATTAAAGCATTTGTGTTTTGTGTCTTTTTTAAAAGGGTGCTTTGTGGAAATTTCTAGTAATATTTCAATAATTGCTTAGAACTGCTAGAATAGAGTTTAGCTAAGTTTGGGAAAAAAAATCGATATGTTACCTCAAAGGTATTTTTATACCCTATATTAGTATGTGGTGAGTGTATAATGAGTTTGTGCTAATGTTTGTAAATACCAATAAATATACCAGACAATTGGATGGATGGATGGAAATCCGCCCGTCTGTGTGTCTATGAAAACCATGTAATCAAATATGAATATATTTTGATTAAATTTGGTATATGAGCTTGTGATGAATGCTATTGAAATTGATGAAAATCGGTGCATGTTCAGATCTAGCCCCCACAAAAATAACCCCAAGCAGACCTACTAAAATGGTCGTAAGATCCAGATTATCATCTATATATCGATAAAATTTGGTGTATGTATGTATACTAATCAGCAGTCCGAAAATAAAACCTGTAGGGCCAATTGTAGTTATAGTCCCCATATAGAGCTGCTTCCCGAACTTTACCTAAATCTTTCAAAAAACAAAAGTATTGCATAAGTTTTGTTTTACTTAAAGAACGTTTTGTTGGCCAAGGGTTACATTTAAGGTTTAAGTATTTAATTGCATATATTTCGCATTATTTTATGTTTTTATATATTTTTTGTTTAAAAGTTAACATATTATTTAAAAAAAAAAAACAGTCAAACTTGTTTCTAAAAACATAGGCTTCAGCCGCCGCCAATAATGGTTTGGTTAACAGCCATCGCTATAAAGGTCTTTGAGGAAACAAAATATTGCTCCGTTCTTGTTATTGATGTCTCACAAACATTTGACAAAGTCTGGTATGAGGGCTCACAAGCTTCTAGAAAACTATATATCAGGTCGTAGGTTCACATTTAAAGAGAACAACTATAGAAGTCTACCACAGGGGGTCCCACGGATGAGTTTTTTGGGCCATTATTATATTTGCTCTACACATCTGATTTACCAACAAATGACCCACACATCAACTTTGCTGATGATATGGCAATCTTAACTGTACATGAGAACCCATCAATAGCATTTAGATTTCTGCAACCCCACATTTCCCAACTAGAAGATTGGCTGGAGAGATGGAAAATCAAAGTTAAAGATCAGAAATGCATCAATATTACTTTCACCTTAAGAAGGGAAACGCGCCCACAGATACAAATTAATAATACCCCAACACACGAACGTAGGATATCTCGGAATTTACTTTGACCGCCGCCTCACTTGGAAAATACATATAGACGCAAAACTTACCTAGATGAAGTTAAAAACTCTACAACTTACATGGCTTATGGGCAGAAATACAAAACTTATGACATAATTTTGTAAATCACCTACTTTGAACACCTACGAGATTGCGTTGCCCATACGCTGACTTGTAACGCCATCACTTGAATTGTCAATTCATTACGTAATTAGGGTAACCTGTATATTGATCATTACTAAAATTAAATAAAAATATTACCAAAAACCTCACATTTTTGACTTGGCAATCCTATCAGCTGTGTAATAAAATTGAAAAAAAAAATCTTTCTAATATATATTTCATTTTATTATATTATTTTTATTTTTGTATTATTTGTATTGTTTGTATTATTATTTTTTTATAAAATATATATCCATACATAATACACAAACTTATTGCGTATTTTCTTTGTTAATTTGTATTATTTTTTGTTTGTGTTGTCATTTCGTCATTTCCTCTGTCTGGTTTTCTATTAACTTTATCATTTTCTTCTTTTCTTCCTCTTTTGCTTCTAACCGTCGCACAATGAGAAGGCGGCCAAAAATCATTTTTTTTTTTGTTACCGATTTTAAAGTTATGTTATTCATTTGAAAGTAAATACTAGTAAGCCTCGGGAGCCAAAAAATTGCGACTCTATCTAAACTGTATCACAGCGAACAGGGTCTTCGTAAATGGGCTTTCTCAGTATTTTGCTAAAATTAAAAATTTCTTTGTAAATTTTTATTTTTGAATGACTGTAACTTTTTTGATTTAAAAGATTTTGAATTGAAATAAATTTTGTATAGTTTTGTGGCTTCCACACTATTAATGTTAAAAATGTAAAAATTTTTTAAAAAAGGTCAAAATTTTCCGAAAATCTCCTACTTAATAGAGCATAACTTCTGCCAGTCAAAAGCAGTCAGAAAAAATCTTGCACTCTTCTATAGTCCGAACCCTCCCCTATACTCCTATACCCCATTATACACCCGCCAGTTTCCGCCCGTGTGCACCAGAACAATTTTTCTGACCCAAGGTTAGATATTTTCTGCAAAATTTATGAATACAAAAGTTGTCCACTATGTGGTTAGGATATATTAAGTTTGAGGTGATGTTTGTAACTGCCAAAAATATTGGACCTTTATCCATCTTTTATTATACGGATCGACTCAAAAACACTTTCTGAGTCGACTAAACGATGTCCGTCCGTCTGTCTGAGTGTTATGAATACAAAAGTTGGTCGTACCGGTGCACCGCTGTGTATTTTTTTGCGTATCGGTAGAGTTGTCAGGAGTTGTTATATACTTATAAAAAAGGGTTGAGATATAATGCGCTTAATTGTTACAGGTACATTTACATAGGTATCTTTCAAAAACATTAATAGTCTGAATTAGAGTTATATAGTTTAAATACCTGACAAAATGGGAAACAATTTAAATAACAGGTAAATGGTAAAAAAAAAACTATTGCGACATAGCCCTTTAAGATAAGCAGGTATGCTTAACCTTTTAAAAGGGGTTAGGGTGTGGGTTTTTTATGCTTCTAAAAGTGGTAATAAAAGATAAAAATTTTTAAATGGTAAAAAAAAAACTATTGCGACATAGCCCTTTAAGATATGAACAGGTATGCTTCACCTTTTAAAACGGGTTAGGGTGTGGGTTTTTTATGCTTCTAAAAGTGGTAATAAAAGATAAAAATTTTTATTTTACATAATTGCAAGAAATAGTATTTATAATAATGTTTCCACAATTATTATTCATTACAATTTGTGCAATGGCTAAGTACTGTTACAGAGATCTGGCAGATATTTATTTTCAACGAAATGATGTAGACGATGTAATTTTGCACATAGTGAGCAACGACTTCTTTAAGAATTGTAACCTAGAAGACATTGAAATTCACAAAGGAAAAATTACTAATTTTGCATAGAATTGAAAAAGACGGTACATTGAATGCTCTCATAGCAAGGCAAAGATGTACAAACGTTACCAAGACTGGTTAATAAAGGAACTTATTTTTGAGAGCGCATCTACAACTGCCAACGAAAGTGGAAAAAAGGGTCGACCAGCAAAACCAATTGACGGATGTAGTGAAAGATCTCGAAGGCCCAGGCTGGAGGATATCAATGAAGAAATTTCTCAAAGAATTATTAAGGATTCATTTTTGCACCAAATTCAACCAACCCAAAATAAAAAAAATAAAATTGAAATAATTGAAAAAATAGCAGAAGCGAGCCCAAGGCGCACAAAGAGGATTTTGAAAAGTATTCCTACACCAATTGAAGATAAGAAATTTATGCCGGAAGAAGCGTTCGCCCTATTTTTGGATTTGAAGTTGACCAAAAATCAATATAAGGAATTGCGGAAGCGGACCAATGAAAAGAATTGTGGGATTTTTCCAGAGTATCGAGATTTAGTTTCTGCCAAAAAAGAATGCTTACCTTCACAATCGGTTATTAGTGTCACTCCAACATCAGCAGAAATAAAATTGCACGAACTCCTTGAACATACTGCAGAACGATTGCTAAATACGCTTGATACTGATCATTTAAAAAAAATTGGTAATGGCAGCATTACTTTAATTTCTGAATGGGGATGTGATGGATCCTCTGGTCAGAAACAATACAAGCAATTTAATGCCGAAAATTCATCAGATGCTAATTTATTTATGGTATCTTTCGTTCCATTGCGCTTAACAAAAAGGTATAGCGTCTTAGAGCCGTCAACTAGTAGAGCAACAGAAATTGATATATGGAAAAATTAAATTCCTTCTTCAACAAAGTATTGCAGACCAATAAAATTTCCATTCAAAAAGGAAACCAAAGATGTCATAACTGAAGAAGTTCAAAAAATAAAAGATCAAATTAAGGAACTTCAACCAGTAATATTTAAATTTGATGACCAAGACATTGAAGTACATTTTAAAATGTGTTTCACAACGATTGAAGGAAAAGTTGCACAAGCTTTAACTGGAACAAAGTCAACGTCAAGCTGCATTATATGCCAAAAGACATCAAGTCAATTAAGCCAACCCCCACCAGAAGACGATAGTTTTAAGGAAGCCTACGAATTTGGAATGTGCCCTCTTCATGCTAGAATACGTTTCATTTAGCATACTCTTAAATTGGGTTATGATTTGGAATTTGGTCCGTTAGGCGTAACAGTGAGAAAAAACAAAGAAAATTAAGAAAACAGAAAGCAAAAAAAAAAAAACAAATTCAACAAAAATATCTACAGCTAGGCCTCGTATTCGACCAACCAAAACAAGGGGAAGGAAACACAAATTATGGAAATACTGCAAGGAGATTTTTTTCCGATCCGGAAACTGCAGCATCTATCACAGGTGTAGATCATGAATTAATAAGACGATTCAAAATCATATTACAAGTTCTAGCATGCAGCAGAAAGATAAATGCAAAAAAATTTGGAGAGTACGCCAATAAAACAGCTATACTTTATAATAAAAAATACTCTTGAAGATACATGCCATCCACAGTTCATAAAATTTTGTACCATGGGGAACAAATAATTCAAAACATTATGCTACCAATAGGAGATCTATCTGAAGAAGCTCAAGAGAAAAGGAACAAAGACTACAGATTCTTTCGCGAGCACAACACAAGGAAAATGTCCAGATGTTGTACCTATGAACACTTATCACTATTTTTTTGTGCATTTCAGATCCATATATGTCCAACATTCGTCAAAAATGGAAAACTACCTGTATTGAATTAGACGAAGAAGCTAAACAACTTCTAGAAGATGAAAATCAAGGCTATTTAGAAGAAATTTTTACTAAAATTGGTTGATTTAAAGTACTTTTTCATTACACTAACAATAAGTTACACTTTTTTATATAGTTAAAAAATTTTCTTGATTTAAAAATTTATATATTTTGTAAATTTACAATAAAAATTGTTATATTTCATAAATTTACCATAAAAATTGATATAGAAATATTTAAAAAGACAATAAAAAAAATTTAACTAAAGCAAAAACATACGAGTTTTTCATTGAAACTTCTCTATCTTGAATCTATATAAGGTAACTTTTACGTTCGCTGCTTAATAAATTATATTTTGACTCGGGATCTTTCAAAAAAAAAAAAACAACCTTTGGCCCTTGTGCACATTAGGACTAAATGGGGGCCAAAGTTTGGCATTTTCTGAAAAAATTAACTTAAAAAATTTTTAAAAAGTATTAGTTGTAAAATTAACTGAAAAAATAAGACATTAATTAAAAAAAAACCTTTTTTACCTTTTACCACTTCACTTTTGTACTAAAATTGAACTACAAATGAAAATGTATTTTAAGCCCTCCGTAACTTTTTTTATTTTCGGTCGAGAATTACGTTTTATAGCAAAACTTAAAGGCTAAAGTCTCACCTACCAAACAAAAAAAACCGCATATCCAAATTCCAATTCAATCAAAAGTTATAGATTTTTGACCGCCTCACATTGGGTTGAAATCGCAAAAAATGGAGATTAATTGAATAATGAAAATGAAGTTTTTTAAAAAATACTTATTACTCGATTAAAGAGTACTAAATTCTACATCACTACCGAAAATTTCAATGTCATATTTTTACTTTTCTTGCTACGTAGCCTTAAAGTTAAGAAATTTTTAAGTTTTTTTCTAATAGTTGTGAAAATTGAAATTTGTCATACTTTAAATCTAAATATTTTTATTTTTAACAGTCAAAAGTGATACTTTTATTATGGAATCTTCAACGTCAGGTATTTTAACGTAATTTAAAAAAAAAATTTAACAAAAAATATGTAGAAATATTTTTAACTTTTTTTTTTAAATATGCTTAAATTTGGGCTATTTTTAAAATATATGTGGAGTTTTAAATGGGAATAGGGTAAAATTGGGTAAAAGTGTAAATTGTGTATTAAACTGTAGTATGTAAGCTTTCATATTTATAAAAAAAATGTTGCGCGTTTTTGCGCCAATTAAATATATTTAATAAATTAAAAAAATAGCCACTCATAAAAAAGCGGTTCTTGTTGTCTTTAATTTGTTTTGTTCTCGTTTTCGTTGTTATGATTGTTATTGTTGTTATTGTTATACTACAATTTTTTTGTTTGTTGGTAGCAGTGTTGCCATAAGATAAATATGAAATAGTGCTAGGGCATTTAAAAAAGTTGCTAAACAGCTCTTAAAAATTAATTAAAGGCCCTGCAGAAAAAAAACTAGTAAAATTACTAAATACGCATAAAATAAAATTATTAAATTTAGAAACAATAAAAAAAAGTTTTAAAAAGAGCTAAACAAAAAATAGCAAATTTTAAAAATGTTGGTTGCTAGATTGTGCTAGATCTAGCACCCAAGGTGAAAAAATGGCAAGCCTGGTTACTAGTTATTCGTTATTTTTGTGTTTGTGACAACGTCAAATGTACTGAAAATGCTGTAAAGTTTGTTATTGGGTAATTGGTACAAACAAATACTTTAAGCTTCTGATTTATAATATGCTACTGTCTAAACTTTTTAGGAACAAGCTCCAAAACAGTATTTTTCTCTCGTCAGAGTCTTTACGATATTTTTCGGAATGCAGACTCTTTGCTATTTAAAGAAAAAATTAATATTTTGAAAGAAGAAATAATAAAACGTACAAACCCTGTTGATATGAAAGATTTTCAAACTAAATTTAATAGTTACGTTTTTGATTTTAAGAGTCGATGGTCTAAATCAAATAGACATGATGGCCGTTTTTGTAGAGATAATAAAAACTGGTTAGATTCTTCCATCTCATTTGTAGTGCACACAAATAAAAGAGGCCGCAAAGAAATGGAGTTTGATGGATGTTCATCAAAAACAAAAACAAAGAAATGCAAGGATATAAGAGATAAGTCATCGCTGTCTGTGTTAAGCTATGCCACTCAAATGAGTTTACGAGCTTCTGGCCATATAGAAGCATCAAAAATATTGAAAGATGTTACTTCTTCCCCATCTAGAGCTGCAAAATATAAGGCAAGTTTGACATCACAAGAACGTGCAAAACAACTAAGTGCAGAATCTGCGCTTATAGTGCTGGCAGAAGCAAAGCTTACTCGTAGCCAGTATAATGTGATTAGAAAAGCTGCTCCGGAGAAGTTTCCTTCTTACACAATCGTCCAACAAGCGAAAAAAGATTGTTACCCAATGGAAGACGCAATACGAGTAACCGAAACAACAGCTCAAATAAGTCTGCAAGCTCTTCTTAATCACACTGTTGAGCGTTTAGTTTTACTGCAAGAAGATGTTATTGCCACCTTATCTGATTACGAATTGTCAAAAATTATCTTATACACAAAGTGGGGATTTGATGGAAGCTCCGGACATAGCTCATACAAACAAGCTTTCCATGGTCATGGTGCAAGTGACGCAGTGGTTTTCATAACGTGCATTCTTAGAATGGTGTGTCAAAAAAAAGTTATCTGGCAAAATCCTCGCCCATCATCAACAAGATTTTGTAGGCCATTAAAAATTGAATTTGTTAAAGAATGTTTGAGTGTCTCCACACAAGAAAAAAAAAGGGTGGATGAAGAGATAAATGAGCTTGAAAATTCTCTAGTATTCACAGAAGACAGATCTGTAAGCGTAGCTCATAAGCTTATGTTAGTAATGGTAGATGGAAAAGTTTGCAATGCACTCACAGACACAAAATCAACCCAGAGGTGTTATTTATGTGGGTCATCCAGTAAAGATTTTAATAATGTGGAAAGAATGATCGCCAAGGAGGTAAAAACAGATACGTTGGATTTTGGTCTATCTATATTACATGGTTGGATTCGTTTTTATGAATGTCTTTTACACAAATTACCAATAAAAAAATGGCAAGCTAGAACTGATTCCGATAAAACAATAGTTGCTGAAAACAAGAGACGAATTCAAACGGAATTTAGAAATAAAACTGGTCTTATTATAGACCAACCAAAACCCGGCTTCGGCAATTCGAATGATGGCAACACGGCTAGAAGATTTTTTGAAAACGCTAGTATATCAGCAGATATAACGAAAATTGATTTTGAACTAATTGAAAAGATGCACACAATTTTAATTGTTGTATCTTCTGGTCATGAAATCGATGTTGAAAAATTCGACTTTTTGTAGAGAAATATCCGTGGTTTAACATGCCTCCTACTCTGCATAAGTTTTTAATACATGGTCCAGAAATCATTTCGCACGCTTTATTACCGATTGGCCAACTGTCAGAAGAAGCACAAGAATCTTGAAATAAGGATTTTAAAAACTACAGAGAAAACTTTTCGCGTAAATGTAGCCGGGAGGAATCGAATCGGGATATACTAAATAGGTTTCTATTAACCTCAGATCCAATTATTTCTGGAAAAATGAAGTTAAATAAAAATAAAATAAAACACCTCCCAAAATCAGCAGTGGAGCTATTAATTTCGCCGTCAATTTTGCCGACAGAAACAGAAATCGCTTATTATATAGATGACGATGATGAGGGTGACGGTGTCGATGGATGGGAATCTGAAGAGTTTGGACATATATTCTAAAAAAACAGGTTAGAAACACTTTACAAAATAAAATGTATATATTTTTGCCACTTTTTCGATAAAAGGCTATAAATATAATTTTCATTTCTCGAATAATATAGGAAAACAGTATAAAAACCAAGAATAACATCAACAAAATGATTTAATGACTAGACAAGTGTGGGACAAAATGGGTTAAAGTTCCAAAATTGTCATTTTCACTTGGTGGTGTAAGGTACAACACTCATAGCAAATTTCATCAAAATCGGATGTCGTAAGGCTCTCCAGTTGCTTGATTTGAGAAATATTAATGCAAATTCTTTAATATTATATTAGTTAAGTGAAATAAATAAAAAAAGTTCTCTTCAAAAGTATACAATATTTTTGTTTTTTTTTTATAACTTATATAAGTATAACTAATCCAAAAAAATACTACCTAATCAATTAGACCCTTCGTTGAATTAATCTCCATTTTGGAGAAATCGAACCCACTGTGCGCCTGCTCGTCAAATGGTCCACTGTGCGTCGTTTTCTTCGCCAATAAGTTGACTTTTTTGAAGTGTTTGGAGTTTCATTTTCTACATTTGCTGTTTTCTTTGATGCAAGAAGTGTTTCCAAAGATGGCAATATTTCAACAAGTGAGGAACATG
The DNA here is from genome assembly GCA_963682025.1 of Cordilura impudica. NCBI lineage: Eukaryota > Metazoa > Arthropoda > Insecta > Diptera > Scathophagidae > Cordilura > Cordilura impudica. The sequence continues at coordinate 240,029,542 of OY821517.1, read as the reverse complement.
ACACTCCAGCTGCTACATCGACCGATGGAGACGAGTAAACTTCGACCTGTGGCGGTGATGATTGATGTATTCTGTAATATGTTTAACCAAAACACATTAACAGTTGTGTTGGCAGTTAGAATGGTATTTATTAAACTGTCAACTGCATTCTCTAATCTCGTAAGCTCGTTTAATTCGGACGATCCCCCACCGGTTTGTCGAATGCTTGCTTTGTTGGGTGAAATTTTTTTTTATCTTCCTTTGTAGTCAGTCCATACTTGGAAAAGGTCATTTTAAGTTTCTCTTTCAGATTTTTAGGAAATTTGACAACTTTGAGGCTGTTCTAATTGGTGGCCCTATTATGTTGAGCTTTTTTGCAGTAGCATCCCAAACACTATCTACATTAGCCTTACTACTACCAAAGCTAATGCCTCCTCTTGCGACATCGGGATGCTTCTCCATTTCTGCCACTAATACCTCAAGTGGGCTGATGTTGTAGCTTCTTTTTTAGCCCTATAATAAAAAATTGTTTTAATAATATGTTTACTACTATAATAACTATGTACTTACATATCTTTTTGTAGTTTTTAAGCAAAAACACCAACAAAATCAAATATTTTTTACTTTTTATTATTACTTTTATTATTATCTATAATATTTAAAGCTAACGCTAGAAAAATGTGAGCGTTCAATTTGACACTTCAAGTGAAAAAAATGTTAGCGTTGCGTTTTACAAAATTTACTTTTTACAACATTTGTATTGAAAATAACGCAAGAATCAACTGTTACAACGCGAACAGTCACTTGTATCAACGCAGTGATTTACAAAATACAAATATTGGCAACGCAAGGTGAGGTGAGGCGTTGCGTATTACAAAATTAGGGCATTAATAGTTGAATATAATTATTGTTAGTTCACATACAAATAAGTGAATATTCAGTAAATAAAATAACGTGAAAAAACAAAATAAAAAAATAAAAAACGCCGCTAAGTATTTGACATCGGCTTGGAGCTCTGCACGTGTCATATTCGTTTAAGGCCTAGTTAGCCACACGTAACCTTAACCAAACATGTCAGCTGTTTTTTTCTGTTACATGAAAAAGCATTTAGAGCAATTACCGAACTCAACTGTCATGTAACCGGAACGTCCCAATCTGTTGAAAATAGATTTTTGCTACGTTTGTACGTGACATTTGTGAACAGCTGATAAAGTTTGGTTAATTTTATACAGCAACATGCTGGTTCGTTTTTTACGTTCTATAATTGCACTAAATGCCAACGTTACATTTACGGTACAGATACATCTTAACAACGTGATACATCTTAACAACGTTTACATTTTTTAAACGTTATCCCGAAATAAATACAAAATATCTCCAATAGGAATGAAAGATAATAATAAATTTGTTTCTAAGTACGTAGTTATTAATAAATTAAATAACTGTTTATAGATTTTAGTAAAAATTAATAAGATTTTCCATTAATTTTCTTGCACACTCTATATGTAAGCAGTTTTTCTTTTCAGAAATCTTAAATTGTACTTTAAAAAAAATCCTTATTAAACGTTTTTGCATTTGTGTTGTTTTGATGAATTTTGGACAATTGTTTTGCATAAAAATCTAAGATTAGTAAGTTTAAGCAATTAAATACTTTAAATAATACTTGTGGGATCCGAATATTTTTCCCACTAAATTTACCGCAATCCTAACAAAGCTTAACAAAAACACAATACACACATACCAACCATATATGGGACTAATTCATTACGTGCACTTATTAATTGACCATTTCATTGGAATTTAATTGATGTCAATGCCAATTGCTTTGAATTAATTAATTAACACAGAAAAACCGTTCATTGTTCCTCAAGTTATATAAATAATTGTTTTGGAAAACGCGATTTCCGAATATAATTTGTAGATAGATTTATGTGCCATAATTATGCTGACAGCGGTATAAGGAGCGTGTTAATATATGTTTTTGTTTGTTATTGCTTAATTCTACATGTTTCGAAAAACATGCTTTGTATCTTGTTTAAGAAAACAATTATTTTTTCCTCCATTGTAAATATTTTTTTGGGAATTTGTTCCATAGCATTACAGTTGGTTGAAACAATGCCAATTAAAATAAATAATTACTATTAAATGACAATGCAATTTTTTGGCATTGGAATTAGTAGTTCTAATGCTAATGAAATTTAATGCCAACGAAAAATTCCTAAGTGTGAAGCAAACATCAATATTACATCATTATTACAATTAGGGTATTCAACAGAGTGTCCTAACTGTTGTATGTGTTTTATGTGCTAAAATTTTACAACATTTGTATAATTGTTGGTGATATTTTCTATACAAAAAAATTATAAGACAATACAACGTAAGCAGGTATGTTTTTACGGTATGTTTTGAGTCAAAATTTTGCAGCAACCAGATGCAACAAAGTGTATTATATCGACCATCTCTAATCGCCTTTCAACTAGAAACACTATTCTCAATTTTCTACAACTTATTGTTAGTTACTTTCTGAATAGTTAGTTATTTTTCTGAATTAGATTTATCAATTGATTTTTATTATTTTTTAATTTAAAAATTGCTTTAAACATAACGTAAATTTTCGCAGAGATATGTATGTTATAAGGTTAATATTATAAAGCCTAGGAATATTTTTTATATTTAATATAGAAATTAATGCAATACACGGTTCGTTTCTATTTTATATACATTATTATTTTCCTTTGTTTTGATAATTATTTTATCTACAGATTTGTTTGTTTATTTAATGAAATAAAAATAAAAACTGATACAATTCAAAAAATAATATTGCCAAGCTTTTTAGTCAAGACTATTTTGAAACTTTTTCTTTTTAAACATCGCATAATTTTAAAGCTCTCCGAACATTGCAAGGTATAATCCCTTACTTTGTCTTTGGGTATTACAGCACCGGTTGCGTTAAAAATGTTTTTCTCTTTGGTCTCTTATGAAGGGTTCTTAATGGTTTTCTACTCTAATAATAGAAAAATAATTAATTTTTTCAGATCGAAAAATATCCCTATTACCGATAATCGGAAAATACCACGTGCTTCCAAACCCTATCCAATATTTACATATCACTTATACTCGTACCCAACTACTTCGATAGATAATATTTTGTGTATATATGTATGTTCATCACTTACGGTCATTGTATGGCAAACAGTTTCGGCATGTTGTTCTAATTGATGCTTATGTACTCCACGGAAATATTGTGCCGAAATACTACCATTTCTATTTAAAATTCTTCTGCGGGGTGGCACTTGAAGAGATAGGGTGGAAGTAGCACTTATTGGGTTTGCTTTTCTAGGCGTTCGCCTGTTATTTAAACTCAGATATTTGACATTATGATCTACGGAGGCAGTGGAATTTCGAAGACTTTCACTCGCCAAACTACGTGGAAGTGAAAGAAAACTCATTTTTGCAATATAAAAAAAAAAATAAAGAAATCACGATAGGCTTATTTCATTATTTTTCAGAAAATGATTTTCTTTTATTAGACTTTTAATTAAAAATTTTTCAATGACGAATGTTAGCCGAGAAAGTTATGTGAACTTATAAATGCATTTAATATATAATAAACATTTTTTTTTATTTTTCGTATTGAAATCACACAAATTTTCACTTTTTATTCGAAACACTCTAATGTGTAGAGAAATTATCTACACTCTGCGTATTTAGTTGGCATTAAATTCAAATAAGTGGAAAATGTTTAAACATTTGGACGAAGGACGCTGACCACGACACATTTGACGTAGGGCATTAAATGCTTTTTATTCCGATCGCTAAAGTGTTGATGTTGACCGTGAGCCGATTTTAATGATTTTGAATGAAAATTTTCAATTTTGTTTTCATTTCAATGAGTATGCAAAACAACGAGCGCGATCGCTCGCAAACGCTGCAAGAGAACAAATTCTTTGAGTCATTTTTATTTGCTGAATACATTCTAATAATAGCATATTTTCAAACAAAACAAAAAAAACTCAATTAATTAATGGAAATGTTAATTTTCTAGTACTGTTTCATTTTCTTTTCTAACAAAAAAAACACTGACAGAATACAATAGATAGGCAGGATTTCTTAACTTATGGTTCATCTATTTTACCTAAAAATTTTAATAAACATCTGGATCCTTGGATATTCACGTTTAAATATGAATACATAATATACACTAGGGCTACAACTAAACTTCGGCACTAGCAATCTGTGTCCGATAACTTTAAAATTTTGAATGTTAATAAAGTGGATACTTTTCATCCATCTGAAATTTTATATCCGTATTTTAGCTAGCTGATAATATGGAAAGTTTTAACGATAATGTACAAAAAATTAAAATATTTATTCCAAACTTCCTCGCGTTTCCTGGATGAGATGAACTGTTTTTAATTGACACCAGCGAAATAATTTTCCATTACATTTATTAAATTCCTATTCAACTATGATGAGGAGAATTTGATATCTGCAGAAATATCTTAAAGGTCCTAATGTATAGATAAATACATACGTGTTACAGGAGATGGCCACTTAATAAAAAACTTCAAGCAATGTATAAAATGATTTAACATATTCCCAATTGATCCCAGGGTTGGTAAATCAGTATTGGTAAATGTTAAGTAACAAATTTTAGGTATTCATATAAATATTATTTTAATTAGTTTTTTATTTTGTTCGGTTCAAGTTCATTTACATATCTAACTTCTAATAATAGAAAATATACATTTTTGTAATATAGTATAATGTTCTATATTGTTGATCATTATGTTTACAAATATTTTTTTCGTTTCGAGATTATGTTCATTTATAATTTCTAATAATAAAAGAAAATGTAAATTTTATGTAATGTGAGAGAAAAATGGGAAAAGATGGAAGTAGCTACTCTTCAACACCTCGACTTTTTTTTTTTTGTTATTTTTACTGCTATTCGTAATTTCAGAAATAAAAATGTTATAATACTTATAACATTTTAAGCAAGTATGCATCAATTATCCTCCAATCTATATCAAATCTTAATACAATTGTTTTCCTGTCACAAGAAATGGCATATTTTTGAAAAGCATATGTATTAATTAAATTTGTTGGCATCTCTGGATATTCAAATAATGTAATTAACAGTATGCGATAGCGATATTCGGTCGCATCATAAAATCTATATTCGAACTCCAAAAAAAAAAAAATGGTATTGTATCCAAGTCAGCCCTAGTTGTCAAATTTTATAAAGATCGTGCTGTGTTTGTCTTAAACGGAAATTAATTAGATAAAAATGGCTAAAATTATCAACGTTAACGAGAAAATGACAGCAAAGTATTGTGTGAACGTAGTTAATACTAACCTAGAAAGCTTGTATATTATATACGAGATATTATAAAACTTTTTCGCTTATTCTGACAAACTTAAAAATTTAATGAAATTAAACACAAACTAATGAAGAAAAATGTGTAATTCTGCTATCCGATAATAACTCGCAAAAAAAAAAAACAAATGTCAAGAGAACATTTCCTTAATGTCACTGCAATCAACTTTAGTTGGTTTTTTTCTTTTTAAATTTCATTTTTATGAATTAATGTTGACCAAGTTTTTATCGCTTTAACAAACGGTATTACAGACATGAAGTTTGGTTTAAAGAATAAGTCTAATAGTACAGAGACTTTTTATAATTCACTTAGGCAATAAATACGTTCAAGTATTTTAGTCTAAGAATTCTAATTTAACATATTTATTTAATTGTCCGCAATAAATTGACCAACTGCTGTACTCGGCCAATAATATTTCAGTGTTTCTGTAAGATTTAGAAATTGTTCTAGACATAAAAGGGTTAATAATGTTATTAAAAGACAATTTATTTCATGGTTTGCCTTTATGAGTGAGAATATACACTACTGCTGAAAATTAGATTGAGACACCGAACGAAACACAATGCTAAGGTCAATATCAATAAGATCTATTTTGGCGCTCTTATCTGTTTCTATTTGCCCTCTTTGGTAAAGCAGTCTACACGTTGTGTAAATAAGCGCAATGCACAAAAATTATACGGAATTTTTATTAAATTAATATCACTTAAAGAATACAAACAATATATAAAAAAATTTTGCAATCTTTAACGTTTAAATCTGGTCAATTCTGCAAGCATTTTGCTTATGGGATATTGCGGAACAATTTGGACTTAGTGTTAATTTTTGAGTTTCATAAAACAACATTATAATACCATAATATATTTTAATACAAAATGTACACGCATATGCATTTTAATCAGTTTGCAAACATTAAATATTTAAATAAAACTTAAATGCTTAGAAATTTTTATTTTAAAAATGTATACCAACAAAAAGGTGATACCTCAAAGTGTTTTACTTTGCTTACTATTTATAATTTGAATATCATTATAACATTGAATATTGAGTATTTGAATATTTTCTAAAATTTTTAATTTTATTCATTCTTCATTTTGACTTCAATAAATTAAAATCATTTTGTTTTTATATAAAACATATTATTTGGCGACGAGAAAATATGGAAAACAAAGCAACCACAATGGAACTTATTTTGGAGCGTCAATATACATACATACCTGGACAAAACAAATTTTAGGCCATCAACAACATTTTTTTTTTCAAAACTTTTAAATCAGCAGACTTCGAGTCCTGTTGCAAGTGAAACATATTGTTCTACCAAAATTCCAACAAATTGATGAAGAATCGAATGATTTCGATATATAAAAACGACAATTGGAAGAACATTTTAAGGCGATGACGAGAAGAGGTCATTTTTATTATCCTGGACTGGAGACAAAACAATTTATTTGCGTAAAAATAAATCTAAAAAATAAACAAACATTTGTAAATTGCTCTTATATCCCTCCGTGCGCTGATCAGTTTGTTTTTGAAAACCATCTTCAGGCTATTGAACATGTGGTACATTCTTCAAACTCAACGGATTCTGTTTTTGTACTTGGCGATTTTAATTTTCCAGCTATTTCATGGAATTATCCACCTGACTCTCCAAATTTGGTTTCTTTAAATTCTGATGACCTCTTAAACGATATTTCTGACCTTTCCCTGTATGAAATAAATGGTATATATAACGTCAATGGAAAATTGCTGGATTTAGTATTCGTCAATGCACAATAATACGATCGTGTCTGATCACTAAACCAGAAGACCGTCACCATCCCACTATTGAAATAAGATGTCCGTTTCCTCTTTCTCATGTCCACAAACAACGTGTAAAAAGTGAGAAAGGTTTTGTTTTAAGCAATCTAAGTATGATTTGATAAATCGTTTTATACATAATACTGATTGGCATGAATTGTTGTTTATTACTAATAACAGCCCTTTTAATATTGAAATTTTGAATGATACATTCTATAAAACCATTTATTGCAGTATGGATAAATGTAATCCAAAACTGATTATTTTTAATCACACTAGCCGCCCTTGGAGTTCCGAGCAACTATCAAGTAAGAAATTATAGTCGGTCTAGACCGACTATACGATACCCTATTCCATGGTTTAGAGACCCTATCTCTTCGGTCCGACTAATTCGATATAGAAAATAAGCATAAATCAAATTTGAATGGCATTATTAATTTTTTTGGCTGCAGATATGAAAAAGTTCATATCGGATGCTATATTTATATGGGGATTAGGTCGAAATATGTACCGATCCTGACCATATTTGTTAAAGTCACTTAAATTTTGAAAAAATATATACCAACCAAATTTGAGAAAAATCTGTTCAATATTTTTGTTTTTTGATATATTTAAGTGAAGCTCGGGAAGCAGCTCTATATGGGGCCTATGACTAAGAATTTTCCTATAGGGATTATTTTTGGACTACTGATTAATGGATATAATAAACACATACAAACCCAATTTGACTGAGATCTATATGATAATTTGGATCTTATGGAAATTTATGTGGATTTCATAGGGGTCATTTGTATGGGGACGAGGTCTGAACATGGACACAATTTCACCAATTTCAATAGCGTTCATCCTATGACTAAATTTCATCAAAATATATTCATATTTGCGACCTGCAGTTTGATTACAATGTTTACATGGACACACAAACGGACGGACGGACATCGCTAAATCGGCTCAGAAAGTGATACTGAGTCGATCGGTATAATAAAAGATGGGCCTAGGTCAAATATTTTTGGTAGTTACAAACAGCAGCACATAGTGACTATATCCTATACCACCATGTGGGTTTGGTAAACTTTACAAAAAGTATAAGGCAACTTGTACTCTTACTGATTACGGAAAATATTGTATTTGTCGGGCTGAGTACAATTAATTAAATACTAGTCTTTACAACAGTTATATAAATAAAATGAAAACTAATTTCAAGCTGAATCCAAAATCGTTCTATAATTTTGTAAATTCTAAAACAAGATCTCACGAATTTCCGCCAGTTATGAAATTTCAAGACGACGAATCTAATGATGATATTGCTATAAGTAACATGTTTGCTGACTTTTTGCTACAACTTATTCAGATGCCCAATGTTATAACTCCAGTTGTTATACTTTTGATCTTGCTTCAAATCAAATAATTCGTTTACCATTTATTGAACTTGCTGAAGTTGCGCGTGAATTAAAGAGATTAAAAACTTCATTTAACCATGGACCTGAAGGTGTTCCCAATTGTCTTTTAAAGTATTGTGCTGAAAGTTTATCTGTTCCTTTGACCTCAAATATGGTTACTTTCCTAATTGCTGGAGAAATTCATATATTATTCCGTTATTTAAATCCGATTGTAAATCTTATGTAAAAATTTATAGAGGAGTTGCCAAACTTAGTTCACTACTACTTTAGTCAACCAAGAATTTGTAAATAGTAAACAAACTGATGCGATATACACCGATATACAAGGCGTTTGATAAAGTTAACTATAATCTTCAAAACAAATTAAATTTGTTGGGGCTTACTCCCAATAGTCTAAAATGGATCAAGACTTACTTATGTGATAGACAGCAGAGTTTTTAATATAAAAATAAAACATCTAAAATATAAATGTCCTTTCAGGAGTTCCGCAAGGCAGCCATCTGGGTCCAATATACAATGTATTAGTGTATGCTGATGATGTTAAAATCTTCCTCACTTACAATGAAAAGAGTGATCACTTATATCTACAGATGGACCTTGATAACTTCTATACTTGGTGCAATATAAACTTAATGGAAGTGAATAAGAAAAAATTTATATACATGCGATTTTCAAGAAGAAACTACATAAATGTAAACCACTCCTTGGGTGGACAGCCATTGGTAGCAGTTCAAACCTTTCTGTATCTGGGGATTTTGTTTGATGGAAAAGTGAGTTTCATTTCACACATCAATATGAAGGTCAATAAAGCTAGAGGTGTACTGGCTTTTATTAAGCGATTTACTGATCCCCATATAACTAAACAGTTATTTACATCCTAGTAAGACCTATACATGAATATGGCTCAATTATCTGGGATCCTTTATATATACAATATTCACATAGATCATAATGAATCCATTCAAAAACAATTTCTTCTGTTCTGTTTGCGGTGTTTTTCCTGGAATCCGGCAACAAATTTGCAATCTTATGCAAGTAGAATAGCGTTAATTAAATTGCCAACACTTAAGAGCCGTAGAACCATGCTGAATGTGTCGTTTTTGCTAAATCTGATTAATGATGATGTATCGTCAGAATTCTTGTTACGCAGTATTTCATTTAATGTTCCTCAGGTTACTTTCATCCACTTTCCACTATGCCAATGCCGATTTGTTAAGAAGATTATGTACTAACTTTAATGATTTGTATCAATTTGTTGAGTATTCTCTAAACATTAATATTGTAAAATGTAACATTATTCTGTATTTCAACCGTTAAATTTACAAATTAAATTCATAAGAATTTATTCCATAGACTAAAATAAAATAAATAAAAAAATTACAGAAGCTGGTAGGAAAGCTTAGTATACAAATTTTGACGTATTCAGAATTGGTATAAAATTTGGATGTTTATTATAAAAGCAAAATCCACATGATCAAAACAAGGTATGCATTTTACAAGAGAATGAAACGTAATGGTGAGAGTTACAATCAGTGGGTAACATAATTAATAGGTATGGTTAGGGAATGCAATTTTGTATGTAAAAAAGAAAATTGTTGTAATGAATTAGCCGATGAACTAATTCATGATATTTTAGTTTTGTATACGCCTGATGAGCCAGTGCGAACTGAAGACTTACACAAAGATCAACCAACATTAAAAGAAGTTTTACAGATTGCAGCTTCGTTTGGAGCTACACAAAACACTTTAAGCAGTATCATATATAATCAAGCCGACGATAATGAAATTTTTGTTGTAAAGCAATATTCCAGAAAGCATAGCCAAAACAAAAGCACCAACATTAGAAGAATTATCAAGAACCAATACGACAATGGTCAACATGTAGTGGTTGTTTTAAGAAGCATAGTAAGAAGTTATGCATGTATTTGAAGGCGCATTGTTTCATTTGTAAGAAGATAGGAGACATCGCTCCGGTATATAAATCAAAATCTATTTCTAAATTTCAAGTAAATTCAGCATAAGATGATCATGCAATTTTGTCATGTGATGCCAATGACAATGTTATTTCTAAATCAGGGAATAAAATGTAATAGATATTAAATAAATAATCAAGACATGAAATTTCAATTTGATACTAGAGCTATGCGCTCAATAATTGGTCTGGATAGTTACAAATTCTTGCATAGTCCAGTTCTGAAACAAACATCAGTTAGACTGTTCGATTATGGTAATGTCCAGATTCCTGTTTTAGGTTCACTTGAAGTTAATGTTGATACACAAGATGAACATAAACATTTAGATCGGATCGTTGCAAATTGTAAAGAATATTTTCGGTTTAAATTGGTTTGATGAATTCAATATATTTTCAAAGTAGAACAAAATTCTGGGTTGAAGACTATTTATAATTTAAGGGATTGTTTTCAAATGTGCTCCGAAAGCACATACTAACATGAAACCTGATGCTAGAGCAAAATTTTTTAAACCCAGACCTACACCATATTCCATTCGTGACTCGTTTCAGAAAAAAGCAGAACGATTAATCGAATTAGGTATATGGAAATCTGTATAATATAGCCAATGGGCATCAACACTATTTATTGTACCGAAACCTAACAACAAGATTCGTTGTGACCAGATTTTAAAGTGACTATTAATCCACAAATAGATATAGAGCTGTATCCAATTCCACGAATACGTGACCTTTTTCACACTTAAAAAAGGCAAATTGTTTGCTAAGACAGATTTGTCAGATGCGAATTTACAAATAGAAATGGATGATGAATCGAAACCCCTTCTTGTAGTAAATTCCTCGTTGGGTATTTTCCAATACGCCTAATTGAGCAAACAATTAGCGGAATTCCTGGATGTGTCAATTACCTAGGTAATATTATATGCACTGTTGAAACTGAGGAAGAACACCTCAACAATCTATATTTAATGTTTCATAGATTAAGTGAAAATGTTCCTTTTTTCAAACTAAATTTAATATTTGGCACATGTCATTAGTAATTCTGGTATATCCTTAAGAATCAGGAAAACTGAAGCTAGACTCTAGGAAAACTAGGAAAACTGAAGCTAGACTCAGACTCGCCAAACAATATAGTGGAACTTCAATCTTTCATGGGAAAAGTCAATTATTATTGCTCTTTTATAAAAAATTATTCATCTGTCTGTGGTCTCTCAATCTATTTCGTAAGAAAAATCAAACAATTTTTTTGGGGGTGATGAACAAGAACGTGCTTTTCATGAATTAAAAAGGAAATTGATAGAGTTAGCACAGCTTATACATTTTGGCGAAAATTTGTCATTAGTTTTAGCTACGGATACATCTTCGTATGATATTGGAGCCGATGGTTCCTGATGGTTCAGAACGACCAATTGCGTATGCCTCAAAGACTTTATCAGACCATCACAAGAATTACAGTCAGAATGAAAAGGAAGCGCTTAACATTATTTTTGGCGTTCGAAAAATTCATGATTATATATATAGTCGTAAATTTATTTTGATCACTGATCATAAGTCACTCGTATCGATATTTAATCAAGCTAAAGGAATTCATAGCACAACCGCACATAGACTGCAAAGGTGGGCTTTAACACTGTCAGGGTACACTTACGAAATTCAGTATAAAAACACCAAGCAACATGGTAATGAGGATGCCTTATCCAGGCTTCCTTACGAAGGAGATTAAGATTTTGATCAGTCCATCGAGATATATGATATTCATTTGGACAAACATTTAGATACTTTTCCATTGAATTCGAGACATTTTACGTAAAATATATTATTATGTAACTAATGGTTGGCCTAACCAAGTAATGGACAAGGAATTGATACCTTATTTCCGTCACCGTTTAAATTAAACAGAAAGTAATGGTGTTTTAATTTTTCAAACAGATTATAACCATATCGTAATTCCAAAATCTCTTAAAGTAAAGTTTAAAACTGGAACGGTGGAAAAATGGTCACGTGGAACTGTTGTGAACCGTCTTGAAAATGTAATGTACCTTGTTTAAGTTGGTGACGAAACTATAAGAAGACACAAGAATCCACTTCGAATTTCAAAAATGAATTCAGAATATGTTGGTGTGCATCGGAATGCATGATATTTATTAGAAAATTGTTCTACTTCACAATCTGAAATGTCCAATTTATTTTCCACGATGCAATCTTTTGCAGTTGCTTCACCTCTTTCGACACTATCTTCATCATTAGAAGAATGACCGACTACGTCACGCACGTATTGGATAACTAAGATGAATTGCCTTCAACTTCACATCATGCTCCACCCATTCGTACAACTAGAGATGATTTACCTACAACACCACCTCAGTTAAGAAGATCTATTCGATTGAAACGTAAACCAGTTAGCAGTTTTCCATTAATTACAACAAAATTGGCAAAGAGAAAATGAAATGTTTTCTCAATTTCTTTTACTTTGCTTACTATTTATAACTTGAATATCATTCTAACATTGAATATTGAGAATTTGAATATTTTCTGATATTGCTAATTATATTCGTTTATGTATATAAAACATATTAAGAAGGTTTACACGAATGTTTATCCTTAAATTCATGTCTTTAATATTGTGTGGCTTCAACTAGAATAAGTATGGAAATTATAGTCGATCAAGTCCAACCATAAGCTATCCTCTTTCAATAAAGTTTGATTTTTTATGGGGCACCCTCAATGTACTGTCATGATAAGAGTGTTAATCTATATTAGTCATAAATAGTTGACGCTTATTGTTTTAAATGTTGACCTATTTCAATTATCAACACACAGAAATTCAACTACTAAGAATGCGGATAGTATCAAACGATACGCGACTTTGTTCTAGCGTATATTCAATTACTCCTCTAATTAGCAATACAAGTGAATGAGTCAACACGTAAAGAATGCATTCGACCCATTTCACTAAACACTTACAGGTGTCGTATCTATTTTGCATTACTCACAAATACTTTTATCATGATAACTACGCGAGCGTCAACCCAGGTTCAGGTGACACAGAGAATTGAGTCACCCTGAGTTTGTGCTACCGACTCATAGACAGCTGATCATTATTATTATTTAAATTAGTGTCAAGATTAATATGTACTCAGCAAGGTTCAGAAAATACACACACGAAACACACAATGTTCTGTTCAAAAGCAGCCAACACATATCTTTATTTTCATATCAATTATGTGCGTTTCAAAATTTTCTACGGTACCCAACACAACCATGACTGTGTTCGTTTTAATATTTCGTTATTTACACGAACATTTTTGTATCACATACTTTTTGCTTCAATCACACATAAAGCACACATTTTTGAGTGTTGCTTTATTTGAAGTTGATGTTCTGGTACGTGTAGTGAAAAAAAACACAGAACATGTAAAATAAACAGGTTCGAGTTCAGTTATATTTTAAGTCGACTTAAGTCGTGTTCTGTGTTTTTTTTCACTACACGTACCAGAACATCAACTTCAAATAAAGCAACACTCAAAAATGTGTGCTTTATGTGTGATTGAAGCAAAAAGTATGTGATACAAAAATGTTCGTGTAAATAACGAAATATTAAAACGAACACAGTCATGGTTGTGTTGGGCACCGAAGAAAATTTAAAAACAAACATAATTGATATGAAAATAAAAATATGTGTGTGTTGGTCTAAGTTATGTTTGTTTACATATATATACGAGTTTTTTATTCAGTGTGTGTTTTTTTCTGAACTCTGGTACTCAGTTAATCATAAACAATCAACAAGTAAGCAGTCCATTCTGTAAATAAAAGGTGTTCTCTTAAATAAAGTAAACCTTTTTGGGTAAAGAACTCTCCCAAAAAATCCTTGGTGTTTCCTTTTCTTCGGTGCGCTTATCATAACATGGCGATCCTGCCAGTTCCTTTACGTAAAAAGGACGAACTGCCTTTAAATAAACAGTAAATACGTGTTACCGAAAGTTGGTGAAACAAATTTTAAAATAAACAGTGGAACTTTGTTAACTCTAAAATAGATGGTGAAGTGCGTTCAAACGTGAAATAATGACTAACTTCCAGAGACAGTACGAGTACTTCCTGGTAGAAAGGGAGTTAACGAAAATAATCGGGAAAGATACTCGAAAGAAACCAATTAAGTGCAACAAACTAACACTTAATCAGTTATTGCTGGCTTTAACAACAGCCTAAGCAATTTAATAGAAACTATTTGTTGGTAAAAAGAAGAACACTATTCGGAGTGTAACAACTTAAATAAAAAAAAAACGTTCGTATATTGAATTTTAACACAACAAAGGCTATGGTTGTAGCTAAAACCACCAAGATTATCTGAAGAAGGCACCCAGACCGGAGTGTCCAACGTGAGTAGAAACAACAGCAGAAGCGGTCAGCGACATCAGCAACAATTATAGCAGCATCAAACCACTACAGATAAGTCTTAGTAGAGTAAAAATATTTATGAAAGATATATATGTACAATTTTTTTTTTTAGGTAAAAATTTCAATAATACCACAAAGCGTGCAAATCTTTTAAATCCGAAATGGGGGGCCAGGAATCAATATCGGCCAATTCGGTTACTGTAATAAATGAATTACACATACAACCGACCAATTTAGAGAACGTCGACATCATTTTTTGCTTATATATGTATATTGACAATATTATCGGTTGTATCCTTTGTATATAAGGCTTATAGAATTTAATTTTTTTTTTTCTCAATTGCGTCATTTGTATTTAACTTAAATTATAGGGGTAAAGGCTATAGGACGGTATGGAATTAGCCTACAAATAATGACATGTGGAGTGATTGGGATGAAATATTTGGGAAACTAAAAGAAATAAAAGCGCAATTTGACAAGTCATATAAATGTTTGAACAAAACAAACGTACCCTCTGCACACACCGTAAAGAAACATCTCTCCTATTTGATAGATTCGCATAATGAATTGACTAGAGTAATAAGCGAGGTTTATTCGAAATTATCGGTTCAGCACCAGGACGAAATAAGAACTTTTTCTGAGAGCATAAAAACTCGGTTAGAATCTTTATTTTTACAATTACATACACAAATATTCGTACCTAGTGACATATTCGAAGAAATTTTTGCCAGGATATCATACGACATTAATTCACCTTCATTTGAATCTGATTCAGAATCAGGTACAGCAACTTGTAAATCTGAACAATATGGTTCACGAATAGATTCTGTTTCAATAAGTTGTCCACCATTGTTAGTAAACGGCAATACAGCTGCCAAGATGCCGATGACGCCTGTAGAATTTCTAGGTATAGCGGTCAAGCTTTTGCCGGAGTTTGACGGTAAAATTGAGAACCTCAATAAATTCATGACAGCATTGGATCTGATAGACTCCATTAAGGAGACTAACGAGAACATCGCCGAAAACCTAATTAGAACTAAAATAGGCGGAAATGCATCCGATATTATTACAAATGAAACCACAATCGCGGAAATTAAGAATATCCTTTCACAGAAGATTAAAGGTGAGACAACGCAAGTTGTTATGGCAAAACTACTTAATGTCAAACAATCTAATAGAGACGTCATGGGTTATGCGAAAGACATTGAGGAATTAGCACAAAATTGAAAACGTCATATATCTCTGATGGAGTTCCCGCTAAGGTTGCAGATATATATTCCACAGACACGGCTATTAAGGCTATGACTAGGAACCCTAGCTCAGAGAAGGCCAAATTGCTCATGCAAGTAGGACAATATAACTCGTTAAATGAAGCTGTAGCTAAACTCGTGGAACTGATCGCAGATACTGAGAGTACGGTCGGTATTCGGTATATGCAAAATCAGTCACAATTGCGTTACAGACAAGGTTACAGAGGTAGAGGTAGAAGAACTTACTACCACAATTCAAGCCGGAATCATTATAATAATAAGCAGAATCGACATCAGAGACATAACGCGAGCGGTAACTATAACGGTAACCGAAATTATAACAATAATAACACATGTAACGGTCAAAATACCAATCGTGGAAATAATAGAAATATAAGAAGTGTGGAAGCCAGTTCGGAAAACTCAATACAGGATCCTCAAGCAGCCCAATTGTGGGTCGTGGATTTGAATAAAATATTAATAGGGAAATTAAAATACTGCATATCAGTCTGAAATTTGGCAATTATGTACACATTAAATCATCATTAGTTGACTCAATGGCCACATTTTTGCTAGACACAGGCTCGGATATTTCAATATTTAAATGTAATGATAATATTTTATTAGATGACCTAAATACATTGGTAAAGTACAATTTAAAGGGTATAGGAGAAGGAGTAATAACAACTTTGGGTAAATTACAGGCAAAATTTTTCTTTAATAATTGTGAAATTACACACGAAGTCCATATAGTGGATAATAAGTCCCCAATACCTTGTGAAGGCTAAATAGGTCTGGATTTCATCAAAAATTTCAACTGTGTTCTCAACTACGTGAACAAGGGAATCAGTCATCTAATTATGAGACCGTATTTTCAATGCGAGATCCTTTTGGAAATCCAAGATACACTAAGGCCCTATACTTTAGTACTTCCAGCAAGAGCTGAAGTCATTAGAAGGGTTATATTACATTCATCGGCGGAGGAACTTTTCGTTCCAACACAGAATTTAGCAGAAGGTGTATATGTAGGTAATACGATTGTCAATACGAAAAACGCATTCATTAGAATTTTAAACACAACGGATAGAAATCTTTTAATCGAAAATTTCAAAATAGAAACCGAAAGTTTACAAGCTTACTATCTGGTTAACTTTAACCAGGCTGAAAGAACCACTGAAAGAGACGAGCTTATATTGGGAAAAATCTCTAAAAACTGCGCAAATCATGCAAGAGAAAATCTTATTAATCTATGCAAAGATTACACTGATGTCTCTTCACTGGAAACGGACCATATAACTTATAATAACTTTTACAAACAGAAACTTCGAGTCAAGGATGACTCACCAGTCTACATCAAAAACTACAGACTGCTACATAATTATTAACCTGAAATAAATAGACAAATTGGAAAAATGATATCGGACAAAATCATTAAGCCATCTGCGTCGGAATATAACAGTCCCATCCTACTAGTTCCAAAGAGGGAACTTACAGGCAGTAAGAATAAAAGGTGGAGATTAGTTATAGGTTATAGGCAGTTGGACAAGAAGCTGGTGGCAGATAAATTTCCATTGCCACGAATCGACGATATCCTCGATCAATTAGGTAGGGCTTGATATTTCAGCAACCTTGATTTAATCCCAGGATTTCATCAAATTGAACTCGAAGTAAGTTCAAGTGACATCACTTCATTTTCATCCGATCAGGGATCGTTTCGTTTCAAGCGTTTACCATTTGGATTAAAAATATCCCCAAATTCTTTTCAGCGAATGATGTCATTAGCCTTTTCAGGGCTTGGTCCTAATAGAGCATTCGTGTACATGGATGACTTAATAGTCATCGGGTGCTCGGAATCACATATGTTAGCAAACCTCAAAGCTGTATTTGAAATTTTCAGACAAACAAATTTGAAACTGCATCCTGATAAGTGCAATTTTTCAACTCTGAGGTAACTTTCTTAGGTCACAAATGTACCGATAAAGGAATTTTACCTGATAGCTCTAAATTCGATAAAATTCAAAATTATCCAAGACCAACCAATGCAAAAACGATTCATTGCATTTGTAAACTATTATCGAACGTTTATACCTAACTTTTCACACCATGCCATACATATAACACGATTAACCCGGAAGAATACAGACTTCATATGGACCAATGAATGTGAGAAAGCATTCCAATACCTTAAACAATCTCTTTTATCTCCCAAAATTCTTAAATACCCTGATTTTGAGAAACAATTTTGAATCACCACAGATGCAAGTAAAATTGCTTGTGGAGCGGTTTTGAGTCAAGACCATAATGGTATTCAATTGCCAGTGGCCTTTGCCTCCCGATCCTTCACAAAACGTGAGAGCAATAAAGCAGTTATTGAACAAGAATTGGCAGCAATCCACTGGGCAATAAACTTTTTTAAACCTTATATCTTTGGGAAAAAATTATTGGTCAGAAGCGACCACAAACCTCTCACATATTTATTTTCAATGAAGAATCCTTCATCGAAACTCACACGTATGAGGTTGGACTTAGAAGAGTTTGATTTTTAAGTCGAATATATAAAAGGCAAGGAAAATTGTGGTGCCGATGCCTTATCTCGAATTGATTTTGGGCAAATCAAACGATTTAGGGACGAAAACATTAAAATTTTTCAGATCACAACAAAGTAAGGGAAACAACGTCATCCACAAATACTCCCGCAAGACAGGATAAATCCAATGAAAACCCTTTAAAATTTTTTGAATCACTGACGTACAATGAAATAAAAAAGTTACCAAGCCTAAAATTTATGCATAAGGAGAGTACTCATATAATAAAGATATTGAATAAAACAAAGGTTCTAGAACTTAACATTGATAATTGTATTGTTAATGGGAAAATTGCTCTAGCGAAATTCTTTCCAAAACTTGAAAAATAAGTTGGCAATAGCAATTTCAATAAATTAAAGATTGCAATCAATGATGAGTTATTTAAATATGTCGACGTAAATGAATTTAAAAAATTAGGCAACGAATCATTGACAAAGGTAACAATAGCGATAGCGAAAACGGGAAATTCTACAAAAATTCCACGATGACCCTGTATTTGGCGGCCACCCAGGTGTCTCGAGGTGTTTAGGAAAAATAAAAAGATATTACACTTGGAGAAATATTACCAAGGATGTAAAAAATTATATTAGAAATTGCGAAAAATGCAAACTTAAAAAATCAGGTATCAAGCATATTGAACCTTTAATAGAAACACAAACTCCTATTAAAGCATTCGACACTATTCAAATCGAAACGGTAGGACCACTACCAAGATCATTTCATAACAACGAATACGCGATCACGATCATGTGCGATTTGACTAAATTTTTAATAATTGTTCCCGTTCCGAATAAGTCAGCTAGAGAAGTTGCGAAAGCAATAGTTGAAAATTGTATTTTGATACATGGGAATATAAAAACCATTATAACAGATATGGGTACAGAGTACAAAAATTAACTCTTTAAGGGAATCTGCCAATTATTAAAAATTGAGCACAAAACGTCAACAGCGTATCATCATCAAACGGTAGGAACTGTAGAACGTAGTCACAAGACATTAAACGAATATCTCAGGACATACCTCGATTCAGACAAAACAAATTGGGATGAATGTATTAAGTTTTTTACATATGCATATAATACAATACCGTCAACAACACATGACTATACTCCATTTGAGTTAGTGTACGGAAAAACACCACCATCGAATTCATAGGACAAAGTGTATCACCATTATATAATACTGAGGATTATAGTAAAGAACTAAAGTTTAGACTACAATTAGCACAGGCAAGGGCATGGGCGTCCGCATAAAATAAGAAATAGGTGGGCTAAGCTGTTTTATTTTTTTTTATATTTTTTTTTAATTTAACAATATTCTCCTATTTTCTTCCGAAAATTTGGTGAGAACTTTATCAGTGAATTGTTGGTCGCTCTTCACAATTTTTCTGTGAATGTTTAATGTGCAAAGTCCTTCAAATAGAAAAATTGGTATTAAAAGGAAAATAGATAAACTATTTTAATACAAAACAAACCATTTAAGCGATTTTCAGCCATTGTTGACCTTAACCAAGTTTTAACTCTGCGTAAAGTACTAAAGGATCTTTCAATTGTTGCGGTTGTATAAGGAAGTGCTACAAATATCTGCAAGGCTTTATATATGCATGGATAAAATGTCGTAGATGCTTCCAATACTATGTTAATGTCATCGAATTCAGTTTTGTCTTTCCACAAGGCAATCCATAGATCGATTTCGTATTTCAATTCATTTAATTCATAAAAAGAAGTTGCACACGCGATTTTAATGTCGATCTCCGCTTTAGTTTTTGATTTAAAAACAGCTGGGTGAAGATATGACAAAGCAAATGCAGGATTATTTTCTTCGGCAAATCGATTTTCAAAAGACATTATTAACGAGTCCAAATACGGGATATATATTGAACGCTTAAAAAATCAAAAACAGTGATTGCAGGTTGATTGGCACGATGAACTTGACGGCCAACAAGCCTTGGCAACTTAATTTCAAAACCAAGTTGCAGGGAAATTTTTGTAGCTTCTTCGAAAACGGATTTGAAAGTTCTGTCTGCTGCATCTCTATCTGACTTGATTAGTTCCACTATCCGTTTGATATGGTTAGCGATGACAAGTACATCCAACTGTTTACTCTGAAACAAATTTGCTGCTGGTTCCAAGATTGCCGAGTAGTGTGAAATTATACATAAACATACAACGAACGTACTTTGAGTTGTACAACTTATCAGTTGGAAAGCAGTGTTTCTAAACCTTCTGTTAAAGCTATAAAATTATTTTTAAAAATAGTTATGCTCTTATATTTTTGTGACCAACGAGTTTCACATAAAAGAGGCAAATTTGGAACATGTTTTCTCCTAAGTGGCGATTCTCTAAAAAATACGATTATCTCTTTAATGGTCGATGTTGTGTTGCGAATTTCTGGAACGCTGTTTAAATCATTTATCACTAAATTCAATTTATGAGAAGCACAATGGAAAAACAGAGCTTTGGTGTAAAAATCTTTCATAATTTTTTGTACGCCACCGTCTTTACCAGCCATTGTTGCGCAACCATCATATCCCTGTCCAACGCATTTATTAGGATCCAAACCACAGTTGGTAATAAACATATGGATTGCACCTGCAATCGATTTTGCGTCCATATTGTTTAGCTCAACAAAACTTAAAAAATCCTCACGCACCTCTGATAACTCATTGCAGTAATATCGCACTCCAATCGACAATTGCTCTTTCCCAGCAATATCACAACTTTCGTCAGCCAAAATGCTAAACCCTTCTGTTTTGTTAACAGAACGACAAATACTTTCTTTAATCAATTCACCACATATTGAAATAATTTCATTCTGAACACGAACAGAAGTGTACTTCGCATTGCCTTTAGCACTTGCAAAAATATGTTTCAGCTCTGCATCCGCTGAATGTAATTGCAATTGGAGCAAATCATTAAAATTGCCTAAAAGGAGAAATAATGGTTATATTACGACGCTCGATAAAGCCATTTGTCTCAAAATACTCACCGTTATGGCTTCCCTTGCCACGAAGAGCAATATCATGCGTTCCACAATAAATAATAGCTGATATAATAAGTTTTATCATTTTCTTATTGTCACTAGTTATTTTTTCATGCGCATTTTGTGCCACTACATCAACAGGTACCAGGTTTAAAAATCCATTTGCATCCATGACTGCTTTTTTGTGACAAGAAGAGGTTGCATGAGCTCTTAAATGCTCGTGAGCGCCTTTATATCGTATAAATGGTCTTATGGTCAACGATCCTAGGACGCCACGTGAATTTTTCGGGGGAAATAGTACGCAGTGTTTACACAATGCTCCTTTCAGACAAGAATAAGTTAGCCATGGGGCATACATTTGAAGCCATTTGAAAACAAACTTTCGTCTTGAATCTTCACTGTCCTTTCCAAAGTCGTATGATTCAGAAGGTGTCCAACAATGCAAAAGCATATTTCTTTTTTTGTCATCTTTTAGAAGAAATGCGCGCCCCACCCAATTACCAATATCATAGGTAGGATAATCTTCTCCCGTGGAAATTTTATTACTAGAATCAGTTAATGTAGAACTTTCACGTTCTACAGTTCTCGGTTCAACCACAGCTTCGATAATTTTTGTGCGCTTGTTTTTATCTAATATTTATTAAATCATTTCTAATTAAAATTTTGTACATACGTAGGTAGAACCACAGAATAAAGAACATACAAAAGGCGGATCTTATTGAACCAAAATTTTGTTCTTTGGTTGTGCTGGCACGACCAAACGCCGCGGCAGAGCCAAAGCGCAGCTTATTACATATGTTTTGTTAGTGTGGCTGAGAACATTTCTGATCGTTGTCTTTCAATTCGTGCAAATAAAACACGTTTGTGTGTTGCCGAAGTTGTGCTGTTTGTGTTCTGCCGCTGCTTAAATTCTCTGCCACTTGGCCAAGCAGAATATAAAATATTTTCAGATGCGCCTTCTGTATGTTCTTTATTCTGTGGTAGAACCAAGAAGAAACTAGGTATACTAAGAGTTCTCATGCCCACACAAAATACAGTAATTTCCGAACACAATTCAAAGAGAAAATTTTTATTCTATTTTGCGAAGAATCTGCGCAAAGCAATTACAACTACTTTTGTGCGTATGAATTAGAAAGATGGCACGCTGATATTTCTTTCTTAGTATATTTTTATACCCTCCACTCCAGTGTGCAGAGGGTATATATAAGTTTGTCATTCCGTTTGTAATAATTAGAAAAAAAAATTTGGACCCCATAAAATATATATATTTGTGATCCTTATAACAACCGGAGTTGATATAGCGATGTCCGTCTGTCCGTCTGTGGAAATCAAGACGACGGCATCAATCGGGCAGCTAGGGTGCTCGTTGGCATAAAAAATGATTCATTAACATCCTGAAAAGTTTGCTATTTAAAATCGTCCAAATCGGTCGATTAGGGCCCGAGATTTGAATGAAGAACTAAAAAAAGTCTTGAAAAAATATAATTTTCTATGTTGTTCTTGTCACGATCACGCCCTCAATAGGATAGCTAGGGTGATAATTTTTAGTGAGAATGATTCACCAAATTCATGGGAAGATTTCTACTTCAAAAATCATTAAAATCGGTGGAACAGGTCCAGGTAAATCTATGAAAAATTAAAAAAAAAAAATGAAAAACATGATGTTTCCATATTGTTCCTGTTGTTATTCTAAATGTTGCATTGTTGTCATAGCTGGACTTGTTGTTTTTGTGGTCGTTGTGGTAATAATATAATAAAAACAAACCCTTTGTACATTTTTTTGTGAACTCTGGTAGAAAATTTTAAAAGTTTCCATTGTTTTGGCATCACTAAATTTGTTAGATCATTTCTGTCATTGCCACGAGCCTGCATGCAAAATTTCAGATCGATTGGCTCACGGGAAAGGGGCTAAAAATCGATCCAAAATTTTGTCGACAAGCAGACACTACCAGTTAATATAAAGGCAGTAAATAAAGGGAGTAAAAGTTCACCAATAATTTCAAAAACAAATTTTTATGTATTAATTTATTTAAAGAAAAAAATAATTAAATGAAATAGTAATAATAATAAAAAAAAATAATATACAATACAAAAAAAAAGAATATATAAATAAAATAAAATAAAGATAAATGCATTCATAGTGTGATGATGTTACACACATCTTCATTTATCTTTATTTATTTCATTTATTCATCTTTATTTGTTTATATTTTTTTTGTTTATTTTTGTTTACTATATGCACATGCACATATTTATTTGTAATTATTTGTTTACATTTATTTATTTTTTTTTTGCATATCTTTTCTTTTCATTCAACACATACCACAAAGTACACTAACCTTCGGTAAAGGGTTGAATTACAAAACAATAAATTATTGTGTAATTAAATATCACTGGAATGCAGAATGACAAATTTGTGAAAATTCAAATTGTGTCAATAACCCATGACAAATAGGAATGTCACTCAAATTTTGAGGGGAAAAATTTAAATTGATTATTGAACGTTTTCTGATTGGCTATTGAGTCCAACGTTCAAAAATCAATGAATTTGTAATATGCGAATGTAAAGAAAAGAGAAGACTATTATTTAAATTAAGTAAAAATATATTAAATTATAATGATATAAAAGACCAGCATTTTAAAATAAATAATCAATTATAATTCTGATTTGAAAGGGTTATAATTAAAACCAAACAGAGATTTTCCTTTTTTTTACTGGCATATTCTGCCAAAGGGTTCAAACATTGGCATAATCTGCCTACGTGCTGTATAAAAAAAGTGCATCTAGCGTGCACGCGGGAACTGATTTGAGGAAAGCACTTGACAAAATTCCTCCTGAGATTGGTCCGGTTCTCACCCAATCTTAGTGTCCTTTTGTACACCCCTCATTACACTATATGGCGATCCTGCCAAGCTAACACTATATGGCGATCCTGCCCCCTCATACACTATATGGCGATCCTGCCCCCATACATACACTATATTAAATTTAAATGCCACTATGTACGTAGATTGCTACAAGGCATACATTATATAACGGTCCAGCGATTTTTATATTATTTGGTGATCCTAGCTGGCGTCCCACCTACACTATATGGCGATCCTGCAAATACCGATCCTGTAAACACCTACACCACTATATAGATGCCTGCAAAGATAAATTGTGCGAAAACCAATACTGTCTACATCATCAATCAATTAATCCAATAAAGAAAAGATCAAGGGGCGGCAAGAAAACCAAGGCAAACAAACAGCGAAAAGAGCTAAGAAGACTTATCGCAATCAGCCAAGGGGAGCAGAAACATAAATTTTATCAACAATTACGGTTATTAGACTAGGATGAGTTTCTGGAAAAAGCTAGGAACATCAATAATGCTCATGCTGGCAGGGTATGAAGCAAACAACGTAATAGACAACGGAAAACAAACAACACAAATCATCGAGAAATTCGTGACAATACGTACACCGACTCCAGCAATCGAAGAAGATGACCACACCTTACATATAATATTAGTAATAATTTGTATTTTTTTTTTGCAATTAGCACTATAAGAAATATGCTATTAAAACGGCATCTAGGATTTGCGCCGCAAATGTTTAAAAATTAGATACTTTAGTTAAATAAAACAAATATTATTTTACCTTAAATGGACAAATTTAATATTATACAAGAACTTTTAAAAAATTTAAAAAAACAGCCAAATAGGAGATATACACAAAAAACAATTAAAGCTAAATTACAAGTAGTCAAGGAAATTAGTCAGGAAATAATAAGTGAAACTAAATTAGAAGAAAGGGAAAACATTTTGAAAACATTAGTAAAACTAGAGAAGGAAATAACAAAACTATTAAGACCAATGGAAACAGAAGAACCCCAACCAGAGGGAGAAGAAAAAATAGAAGCACATATAACAGAATTAGAAACAGAAATAGAAAACAATACGAACATGGCGTCTTTTAATCTAGAAACGGCACTCAAGGTAATCCCTGAATTCAAAGGTAATTTTCAAGAACTTAAACCATTTCTGACAATAATAAAATTAATATACGACACCTTGAATGATACATCTAAACCAGTCTTAATAAATTTCGTAATAAACGTAAAATGTAGCTCAACGGTTAGAACGGCAATTGGTTCCGACCCATTAACAGATTTTAATTCCCTAAAAACATGGCTCACAAATAGGTATAAGAATAATCGAACAGTGAGTAAAATACAAAATCTACTTTCTAGATTTCAACAACGAAATGACTCAATAAGTACCTATAGTGATAAAATTTTGAAACTAATTGACGAACTAAACGAAGTGCAAATACAAGAGTTAAAGTTAGAAAATGAAACAGAAATACACAACGTGAAAAAAATAAATGAACTATATTCTCTTAATATATTCAAACAAGGTTTGAATGAAAAATATATAAGTACAATATTTGCTGCACAACCAAAAACACTAAATGAAGCAGTAACTTTAGCATTAAATATAGAAGGTCAAGTAGAAAACCAAGTTATGTTTTTTAGTAGAAACAGGAACAATACCTACAACAATCCTAACAGAAACAATCCAAATAGAAGGAACAATCAGGGAAGCAATAATTCCAATTATAACCAACGAAACAATAACACGGGTAGATATTACCACAATTCAAATAGACATCCTAACAATAATTATTCAGATAGCAGTAATAATAATTCAAATAGAAACAATTCCAATAGCAACTACCGTTACAATAATAATTCGAATAGAAATAATAACAATAATGGCAATTATAATTCAAATAACCAAAATCGACATAATAACCAAAATCGAAGGAACTATAACAATAGTTCACGAAACATACACGTGTTACAGGAAAACTCCCAGAGTCCGGAGGGGACTCAAGCGAACAATTAAATGCACCTTCCGGAAATAATAAACATAAAATATTTAATATTACGAATAACATTACAAATTATATAGAATTAAAATATAAATTAGATAACAAATATTTAACTTTCCTAGTGGACACTGGCGCTGACATATCTTTATGCAAAAAGAATGTTCTTAATATAAGTGAAACAATTAATGAAAATAATTGTTGTACGTTGTCAGGCATTTCAAATGAATCCATTACCTCGTTAGGTACACTTGATATGCATTTTAGCATATTTAATAAAAGTATTTCACACGAATTCCAAATAATAGAAGACGATTTTCCAATTATAACAGATGGAATAATAGGTCGCGATATTTTAAATAAACTATTAGCTAAAATAGACTATGAAACTTTTACTATAACTTTTGTTGTTGAGAATGAAGAATATACCATACCTATGAAATCAAAAGTCTTAAGAGATTTTTACATAAATATACCCAAACGTAGCGAAGTCATACATCAAATTAACGTAGATTTAACGGAAGACAGTTTGGTTCTAAACAAACAATTAGAAGAAGGAGTATTTCTAAGTAATTGCATCATTCCAAAGGAAGGAATTGCTCACGTAAAAATACTTAATACAACTGATAGAGATGTAAAACTTAGGAATATTGAACTTAACGTCGAACCAATTTCTAATTATATTTGTGTAACTGGAAATAAACGGAATTTTACTAGTACAGATAGAAAACGATTTGAGAAATTATTAGACACATTGAATATTGATAATATTGATAATTATGCTAAAAATTCTCTAAATGAAATAATTGAAGAATACTCTGACATTTTTCATTTGGAAGGAGACAAACTATCAGCTAATAATTTTTATACTCAACATTTGACTGTATCAGATAAAACACCTGTATATATAAAAAATTATCGTTTGCCACAGACACAAATAGAGGAAATTAATCAACAGGTTAAAAAACTGTTTGATGACGATATAATAGAAAATTCTACTAGTGCCTACAACTCACCATTGCTTGTTGTTCCAAAGAAGAACGATGGAGATAAAGGGAAATGGCGACTTGTAGTTGATTTTAGACAACTCAACAAAAAATTAGTAAACGATAAATTTCCATTAACAAAATTAGAAGATGTACTAGACAAACTGGGTAGAGCGAAATATTTTTCAACTTTAGATATGACTAGCTCTTTTCATCAGATAATGTTGGATGAAAATTCTAGACATCACACTGCATTTTCAACATCAGATGGTCACTATCAATTTAAAAGATTACCTTTTGGATTAAAAATTTCATCGAATAGTTTCCAGCGAATGTTAACTATCGCACTCTCAGGTTTAGATAGCAAAGCTTTTCTTTACGTAGATGACATCATTATTTTTGGATGTAGTTTAAAACATCATAATGAAAACCTAATTAATGTTTTTGAAAGGTTAAGAAAATATAATCTTAAACTAAACGCAAGTAAATGTGTATTTTTAAAATCTGAAGTCGTTTATTTAGGTCACTTAATAACCAAAGACGGCATAAAAACCGATCCTGCAAAACATAAGGCAATTGAAAATTATCCCGTACCAAAAGATGCGGATGAAGTTCGACGATTCGTGGCATTTTGTAATTACTATAGAAGATTTATACCTCATTTTGCAGATTTAACTAAATGTTTGAATAATCTGTTAAAGAAAGGTCAAATATTTGTCTGGTCTGACGAATGCCAAAAATCATTTGAAACACTGAAATTGAAGTTAATTAACCCACCTGTTTTGCAATATCCAGATTTTTCAAAAACATTTGTGCTTACCACTGATGCATCAAACTATGCATTAGGAGCTGTACTTTCGCAAGATAACAATGGTAACGATTTACCAATATCATACGCAAGTAAATCTCTTCAAAAACACGACTTAAACAAATCCGTAATAGAAAAAGAACTACTAGCTATTCACTGGTCCATAAATTTTTTCAGACCATACCTGTACGGTAGAAAATTTACAGTAGTAACAGATCATAGACCACTCGTTTCGCTATTTTCACATAAAAACCCATCTTCTAAACTGACCAGAATTAGATTGGATTTATGTGATTACGATTTTGATATAGTTTACAAAAAGGGCTGCATGAACACTAATGCAGATGCCTTATCGAGAATTCAAATTAATTCTGATATATTAAAAACAATGATTCCCACATGTGATGAAGAGGCAGTTAGCAAGAAATTACTACCCATCACAAGAAGTATGCAAGCAAGGCAAAATTTAATTCCTGAAAATAGAGACAGTACCAAAGATATTCATATATGGGAATGTACGTCCATTTCAGATGTCAACAATGTGCACAAAATGATGTTTTCTATGAAGTTAGAATTCGGTCAAATTAATAAAGTTCAAGATGATTTTATCATAGGTTTTAACGATAATCCTACATGTCTAGACATGATTATGGAGAAATTAATTACTTACATGAATAAAAATCGGATACGAGATCTCGCATTATCAGTAGATAATGAAATATTTGAACACGTGTCAATGAAAAGGTTTAAAGAAACCTACACGTCTATTTATAATAAAATGTTGAAAAGATTAAAGAATCTTTATTTGAATATTATTTTATATAAGCCTTTGCAGAGAATAGTAGATAAAGACATGCAATTAAATTTAATTAAAGAATATCATGATAGTCCAATTGGAGGACATCAAGGAATCAGAAAGACCATATTAAGATTAAAACAAAGATACATTTGGAAAAATATGAACAAGATGGTTAAGAGATACATTAATAATTGTGATTCATGCTTAAAGAATAAGCAGTATAGAAACATAAAAGAAAAAATGCGAATTACTGACACACCAGATAATACTTTTGAAATAATTTCTATCGATACGATAGGTCCACTTAGGTTATCCAATAATTATAGATATATTCTCACGCTACAATGCGATTTAAGCAAATATGTTATAGCCTATCCTATGGAAACAAAGGAAGCTAAGAGCATCGCTCAAGTTTTAGTGGAACAATGCATACTTAAATATGGCACTTTTAAAATCTTGAAATCTGACAGAGGTACGGAATTTGCTAACCAATTACTGAAAGAAATATGCGACATGTTAAAAATAGAACAGAAATTTTCCACTCCCTATCACCACCAAACAATAGGTTCCTTAGAAAGAAATCACAGAGTCCTAAACGAATACTTATTGAACTTTACGGAAAATGAGGAATGGGATTGTTCGATTCAATATTACACATTTGCATATAACACAACTCCAAATGTAGATACAGGGTACACACCTTTTGAGTTAGTATTTGGTAAATTAGCGAGACTACCCACAGACAAAATTATAGATAACAAGCCAGTCTATAATCTAGAAAATTATGCAAACGAGTTCAAAGCTAGAATAGCATCGGCATTAGATAGAGCTAAAAAATTAATTAAAATAGCAAAAGAGAAAAGAAAAATACAATATGATAATTACACTAATGTTAGCAACTTTAAAAAAGGAGATTTAGTATTAGTAAAATATGAAAGTAGGAGAAAAAATACTTGTCCTACTCATGGTCCATATAAAATTATAAATACTGAAAATGAAAATTCAATTTTAGATGTAAAAGGAAATATGAAATCATATCATAATAATACTTTAAAATTATATAAACGTAAATGAAAATGTAAAATTGTATAGATTGTTAATTAATACATATAAGAGCACATAGTAAACTTACTTATTTATATTGTTAATAAATAGATATAGAAATTACTTATTACATTTTTTTATATAATATTATATGTATCACAAAAACAAAATTAGAATAACCACTAAGTTTAAGAGAAACAAAAATAACATTTTTATTTTAAGTAATGAAATTCATGAATTTTCTAAAACCCATAAATTTCATCTTAAGGGTAGGGGTGTGATGATGTTACACACATCTTCATTTATCTTTATTTATTTCATTTATTCATCTTTATTTGTTTATATTTTTTTTGTTTATTTTTGTTTACTATATGCACATGCACATATTTATTTGTAATTATTTGTTTACATTTATTTATTTTTTTTGCATATCTTTTCTTTTCATTCAACACATACCACAAAGTACACTAACCTTCGGTAAAGGGTTGAATTACAAAACAATAAATTATTGTGTAATTAAATATCACTGGAATGCAGAATGACAAATTTGTGAAAATTCAAATTGTGTCAATAACCCATGACAAATAGGAATGTCACTCAAATTTTGAGGGGAAAAATTTAAATTGATTATTGAACGTTTTCTGATTGGCTATTGAGTCCAACGTTCAAAAATCAATGAATTTGTAATATGCGAATGTAAAGAAAAGAGAAGACTATTATTTAAATTAAGTAAAAATATATTAAATTATAATGATATAAAAGACCAGCATTTTAAAATAAATAATCAATTATAATTCTGATTTGAAAGGGTTATAATTAAAACCAAACAGAGATTTTCCTTTTTTTTACTGGCATATTCTGCCAAAGGGTTCAAACATTGGCATAATCTGCCTACGTGCTGTATAAAAAAAGTGCATCTAGCGTGCACGCGGGAACTGATTTGAGGAAAGCACTTGACAAAATTCCTCCTGAGATTGGTCCGGTTCTCACCCAATCTTAGTGTCCTTTTGTACACCCCTCATTACACTAT
Source organism: Cordilura impudica (assembly GCA_963682025.1). Classification (NCBI taxonomy): domain Eukaryota; kingdom Metazoa; phylum Arthropoda; class Insecta; order Diptera; family Scathophagidae; genus Cordilura; species Cordilura impudica. The sequence goes on along the minus strand of OY821517.1, from coordinate 239,998,265 downwards.
ATGGCGATCCTGCCAAGCTAACACTATATGGCGATCCTGCCCCCTCATACACTATATGGCGATCCTGCCCCCATACATACACTATATTAAATTTAAATGCCACTATGTACGTAGATTGCTACAAGGCATACATTATATAACGGTCCAGCGATTTTTATATTATTTGGTGATCCTAGCTGGCGTCCCACCTACACTATAATAGCATTATAATACATATAAAAGGTCAATGTTTTCTAACCGTAACCGTAACGAGTCAGTTGTTTTTTTTTACATGAAAATCATTTAAAACAGTTACCGAACGTAACCGGAACGTCCCAATACTTTTCATGTGAAAAAAAGGCTGACACGTTACGTAACAGTTACATGTCGCTAACTTGTTCTTTACACAGGCTACTGCTTTTGCAGCCAACTTCAAGTCTATTTATATAGTTTCGTAAGCATAACTGATAAAATTGTTTCTATTATTTTTTGCTGTAAGTAATAAATTATAAATATACTGAATTTGCAAACTAAAATGGATACATATATTGGAGGTGCTTTAATACAAAAGAGTTAACGAAACAAAATCAAAAAAAAAAACAACTCTACAACATCAACAATGGCAGTCATATGTTCTTCAAATAGAAAAAAAAACTGCAAGTGTGTTTTGTTGGCTACAAAACAAAAATAGTGTTGACAATATAACAAAATATGTAAAAGAAGTTAGTGCTATGAAATATTTTATTTTGTTTAAAAAAAAAATCGCAAAATGAAAGGCTATAATTCCATTAATAATCAAAAGGCGTTAAACTAATTTATTTATTTTTACGTTGTACTAATGCATTTTAAATAAGTAAAAGTAATTGTATATTTAAATAAAAATGCATTTGTATTATATGTTGCTGTCGTATTCAGAAAAATCAAGTAGCTGACTATACGACTACAAATGCTGCTGCCAGCAGTCGTCTATGTGTTTCATTCATGATGTTGCATTTTTTTGCGAGCAATACTTACATATATTCTAAATAAAGAAATAATAGTTCTTTTCATACTGCGAAATCTATACAAATATATGTACAAATACTATATGTCAAATTTTAAATTTGCAATAATTGATACATTTTTGAAAGAAAATTGTATAATATGAAATGTCTTTAATTTATTTCATAGAAAACAATTTTTTGAGGTGCGTGGATTTTCCATATTTACTGTTTTAGTATTTTCGTAATGAGGTTAAATGAGTTAAAAAGAATTTAAAATATTTGAAAATATTAGGTGAGGATCCTCAAGATGTGATATACGATCGGTCTAAAACTTTTCACTTAGAGCCACAGTTAAATTCGAAACAACAAAAACCCATATATTTTGTGCATAAAGTTTAACATTAAATGTGCTTTTCTAAAATGTCTATATATTTTTTCTCATTCATTTCTGACCATCTTCAATGTAAATTTACCAAAGTTTTTTTTATTGCAATATGTATATAAAACTTAAAAATTTAATATTTTTTATTGTGTATTAACTTATTATTCTGCGATTTTCATTACATCACAAAATGTTACAAATTGGCACTACTGTTTCAAAAACAGAAAACTTCTAAATCAGTTGAAAACAGTTGATCTGTAAAACTGTGTGTGAAATTGTGTCAAATAAAATTACAAATATTAATAAATATAATAATACATATATATATATATTTTATTAATTTTGTTAAGAATTAGCACAAAATTGATTTTCCATTTTGCATTTCATTTATAAAGAATTCTGCCATATTTTGTTAAAGGGAAAATCCATTTTTGTTATATTAAAAAAAACAGACTTGCATTTAATTTTTCCGTGACTGCCTCAATAATTGCGTAGATGCCACCACAATATTTTTTCTAATTAAAACAGTTGATCTGTAAAACTGTGTGTGAAATTGTGTCAAATAAAATTACAAATATTAATAAATATAATAATACATATATATATATATTTTATTAATTTTGTTAAGAATTAGCACAAAATTGATTTTCCATTTTGCATTTCATTTATAAAGAATTCTGCCATATTTTGTTAAAGGGAAAATCCATTTTTGTTATATTAAAAAAAAACAGACTTGCATTTAATTTTTCCGTGACTGCCTCAATAATTGCGTAGATGCCACCACAATATTTTTTCTAATTAAATATTAACCAATATCTAACTAGAATCATGATTTATTCTGGCTAAAAAATTCCAATTAAAAGTTATTCATCCCAATTATGAATATTCTCAAGGAATTTCTTTCTCACGGAAAATACATTTCTCGAGAAAAAAATTCCTCCAATTATAAATTCCGCGTGAACAAAAAATGATTAACTGGCATCATCGAATTTCGAAGCCACTTGCTTTGCTTATTGACAATTTATTTTCTATTTTTTGTGTGTGTGCAAACGACCCTACAATAAATGTCCCAACCCAGTATGCATTGAAAAATTATTTCTCCAATGTTGGAGAAAAGTTAAGTTCTCAAATTGATATCTAATATAATTCTCAACTTGAGTTGAACAATTTTTCTCCTTGTTTGCTTTCAACTTGATATCAAGTTGAGACTTAAAATTTTTTCCAATCTTTGAGAAATATTTTAACATCAATTGGATAACCAACACTTTTCTCCACTTGAGACCAAACTTTTTCTCAACTTGAGTACGATTTATGTTGAGTTTGAGATATTATTTACAACTTTTGTATTCTCGTATGGCAGCGCTGTTCATTTCTCACAGTAAAGGCCGAGTTAGCCCCACGTAACCGTAACCTAACGTGTCAGCCGTTTTTTTCACATGAAAAACAGTTACAGAACTGTAACGTAACTGGAACATCCCAACCTGCTGAATTTGATTTTCGCTACTTTTGTACGTGACATTTGTGAACAGCTTACAAAGTTTGGTTAATTTTACGTTCTATAATTGCACTAAATGCCAACGTTACATTTACGGTACGGTTACATTTTAAAAATGTGTGGCTAACTCGGCCTTAACGTTGCGAATCATATGTTCTAATTTCTAGAAATAATAATAATTGTGAAAGTTTTCAGCTTTGTGGTAAATTTTAATTATCTTGATTTAAAAAGGAATTGTTGCAGAAAAGAAAAATTAAATAAATAAAAGGGAGGTAAAAGTATAAGTTTTATATAATTAATGATATATATCTATAATTAAATTTGTGATATACATTATAGAACAAAAAAGTAAAAAGTGTGTTGTCATCTTGCCAAAAGCACCATTTAAGCAGACCTCTGAATTTAAAGAATTCGAGTCCAAAGTACAATCAAGTACAAACAAGTTAAGCGACCTGGTAAGTTTCACAAAAATATGAGCAATATTCAAGGCTAATTACTTAATTTGTTATTAGGTTGCCGAACTTATGGCCATAATTTGTGGCAAACCTACAAAATTTCTAAAAATTGCATGGCGGAAATTGGTCACTGATGAAGTAGCCAACAAATACTGCGGCAAGGAACAAATTCCAAAGAACCTGTACGAGCTCTCAGCGTAACGGCGGCATTAAAACGTGATTATATTTTTATGTTTTGATTCCAATTGATATTAATTAAATCTAATTAATCTTTCCAGATGCCTACAATCAAAAATTTTCTGCTGCTTCTTCGGACAGCGAGTTCGAAAGAACGATAATTTCATTTTTCCAACATGCCAACAACCGCCTACAAAAAAGGTGAACTATTTAAATGAAAAGGATGGAAACAAAATTAATTGATATATTTTTAACTATTTCTACTTTTTTGAATTTTTTAATATTAATTTAATTTAATATTAATTTAAATATTTAACATGCGATTCTTAGAAATTTTGTTTAATAGCCACAAATTAAGGCCATAAGTTCGGCAACCTAATAACAAGTTGAGTAATTAGCCTTGAATATTGCTTATATTTTTGTCAAACTTACCTGCTTAAATGGTGCTTTTGCCAATATTGACTTACGTTTTAAGGTTGCCGTACCGTCCCCAAATTTTACCTCTTCCAATACTCTTAATTTATTATTAATTCTATAGTTAAACAATTTTTAACATGTTATACTATTTAGTATGTCATAAATAATAAATTAAATTAAAAATTGCCGAAAAAAGTACAAATAATTAATTGATATATTTTTAATTCTATTTTTTTTTTGCATTTTTTAATTTAAATTCTTACTTATGTCCTATATAATATTAATATTCAAAAAAGTAAAAATAATTATTTAATTTATTTTTAATTCTAAATTAAAAAAACATGTACATGATAATACATATTAAATATGTAATAAAATTAAATTGGAACATTCAGAAAAAAGTACAATGTTTCCATTTCTAAAATTAATATGATTTTTTTTAATATGGCAATTCCAATTCCATTTGATACCAATTGGAGAAATTTCTTTGCTATCAAGTTGAGAATCACAAATTTCTCAATTTGATAACTAAGAAAATCACCATATAAAAAATGTGCCTTTTAAGTTGAGAAGACTATAATCCGACTATTGAGGTGCATTTGAGAATTAACGTTGGAGATTTGAGAAATGTATTTGATCTCAAATGCACCTCAAGTTGATAGCAAACAATAATGTTTATTGGGAATAAATAATGTTTATTGGGAATAAACATTTTTGTTTGCTATCAACTTGAGGTGCATTTGAGATCAAATACATTTCTCAAATCTCCAACGTTAATTCTCAAATGCCCTCAATAGTTCGAATATAGTCTTCTCAACTTAAAAGGCACATTTTTTATATGGCGATTTTCATAGTTATCAAATTGAGAAATTTGTGATTCTCAACTTGATAGCAAAGAAATATTTCCAATCGGTATCAAATGGAAGGTACGGAATTGCCATATTAAAAAATATTATACTAATTTTAGAAATGAAAACAATGTACTTTTTTTAATGTTTCAATTTAATTTCATTATATATTTAACATTGCTATGTACATATTTAACATTAAATGTACATATTATGTACATTTTTTAAAATCTAGAATTAAAAATAAGTGAACTAATTAGCTGTACATTTTTTGAAAAATTCGACAAAAAGCAAAAATAATTAAAAATATATCAATGATTTATTTGTACTTTTTTGGCATTTTTTAATTTAATTTATTATTTATGACATGTTTAAATAATATCTCAGACTTAACACAAATCGTATTCAAGTTGAAAAAATGTTTGGTCTCAAGTGGAGAAAAGTGTTGGATATCCAATTGAGAGTAAAAATGTTTCTCAAAGATTGGAAAAAATGTTAAGTCTCAACTTGATGTCAAGTTGAAAGCAAACAAGGAGAAAAATTGTTCAACCCAAGTTGAGAATTACATTTGACATCAATTTAAGAACTTAACATTTCTCCAACATTGGAGAAATAATATTTCAATGCATACTGGGGAATGACCGAAACTAACACATAAACAGTTTTTTCCTATTTGAAAAACATATGACTGTCATTGTTGCTGTTGTAGAGTTGTTATACCCTCCACTCCAGTGTGCAGAGGGTATATATAAGTTTGTCATTCCGTTTGTAATAATTAGAAAAAAAATTTTGGACCCCATAAAATTTATATATTTGTGATCCTTATAACAACCGGAGTTGATATAGCGATGTCCGTCTGTCCGTCTGTGGAAATCACGATGACGGCATCAATCCGGCAGCTAGGGTACTCGTTGACATAAAAATGATTCACTAACATCCTGAGAAGTTTGCTATTTAAAATCGTCCAAATCGGTCGATTAGGGCCCGAGATTTGAATGAAGAACTAAAAAAGTCTTGAAAAAAAAATAATTTTCTATGTTGTTCTTGTCACGATCACGCCCTCAATAGTGCAGCTACAGTGATCATTTTTAGTGAGAATGATTCACCAAATTCATGGAAAGATTTCTACTTCAAAAATCATTAAAATCGGTGGAACTGTTCCAGGGAAATCTCTGAAAAATTAAAAAAAAAATTAAAAACATGATATTTCTATATTGTTCTTGTTGTTATTCTAAATGTTGCATTGTTTTCATAGCTGGACTTGTTGTTTTTGTGGTCGTTATGGTAATAATATAACAAAAACAAACCCTTTGTACATTTTTTTATCAACTCTGGTAGAAAAATTTAAAAGTTTCCATTGTTTTGGCATCACTAAAAAAATATGTTAGATCATTTCTGTCATTGCCACAAGCCTGCCTGCAAAATTTCAGATCGATTGGGTCACGGGAAAGTGGTTAAAATCGATTCAAAATTTTTTCGACAAGCAGACACTACGAGTTAATATAAAGGGAGTAAAAATTCACCAACATCTAAAGCAAATAATGCTAAAATACCTAGTTGTTAATAAAAAAAAAACAATTGGGCAATTCACAATGGGTAATGTATCGTTGTATCTCTTGTATCGTGTATCACTTTACAATAGTGTAAAATTGTTGTTGGTAATTTTCACTGAAAAATCTGATACACGATTCAACTTCATTTGCTATGTTTAGTAAATGTTGTATATTGTATCATAACATATCAGTTCCAAGTGAATGCCAGTTTTTATGAAAAAGAAAAAACAAATACATAGAATATTATCAGCATAAATAATTATAAAATAAAATATGGCAAATAATGCAAATAACGCAAATACATCGATAAGTTTATTTATATAAAAATTAATGTTTATATTTTTAGTATGTATTCTCTCTTTCAGTACCAACCAAAACATTTAACATTTTTTTTTTTTTTTCATTATAAATTAAAATGCAAGAGGTACGTAACTAAAACTCCAGGGTATATCTCACGACCAAAAAGCAAACACTGACAAGTGTTTTCTCTTATACAAAATAGCAGAAGCGACGAAGCGATCTTTCCTCGTTGGATCGAAAATTACTAAAGAAAGCGTTTTACAATATGAAAATACAACTGAGTGTTCACAACAAACGATTGTATTGTGTCCCTACAAGAAATGAATGACTGAAACTAACACCCCTACAAGAAATGAATGACTGAAACTAACACATAAACAATTTTTGTACTAACACACTTGCAGTTTTTTTCTATTTAAAAACATATGACTGTCATTGTTGCTGTTGGAGAGTTGTTTTTGTTAAGGTTTAGGAAAGGTAAGTAATTAATTAAATTAAAAGTTCAAGTTAATTTTTGTTGTTTCTTTAGGATTCTTCAAAATATGTCAGTGAATTCGTTAGTGCCATTCTCAATTGTGGTGGCACGTCCCTACATTATACCCTTCCACAATTTATTTTTTGCTCGCTTGTGGCTTATTCCTGTTGGATCTTTAACTAAAATATATTGCTGTAGAATCTTCACAACCTTTCAATCTAGAACTTTTATACCTCTTAGGAAACGCATTTGTGTAAAGAATTATATTGAGCGACAATATGTTATATCCTGGATTTCGATTGTGAATGCTGTACCAGAAAATAACATGGTTATCTATTTGATATTATTGATGGACTTTTTATGATGTTGGAAGATAATACACAAGAAATATAATTGTGTGAAACAACGCTGTCACAGTTTATTAAATCGATTCGTAATGATTCCAGTTAAGTGCGCATGGAAGACACTATAAATATTTTGTTAATACATGCGCAATCACCAAATGAACTTATTAAGGTAATGCTCTGCCATTTTATTAAAAATTGTAGCTAGAAACAAAGTAAATCTTCCTTGCAGCATTTTACACTAATCCTTATATCTATCTTTCAGTCTGTTGCCATAACATGGATATGGGAGTTTGTTTTAATATTTGATAATATGAAATGAAATTAGTTTCTTCAAAAGAACAAAGATCTCAGAATATTGAACAAATTGATTTATGGAGGTATTATCACAATATCTCACACACCGTTCTGTACAAACAAAGATAGCAGTATTTGAATGGATACATCATTTACTCATCAATTTTCCATTTGGCCGAAATTGTTAATTCACAACACTCAAAAGGTAAGCTTTAATATAAATTGTTGATATATATGTAAGTGTTATAATAAATTGTTTTCTTTAAGAAACTACTGATTGCACTAAGGCCCATTACCGAAAATTTCTATTGAGTTTAAGGATGATTCGAGTGAAAAATCAGCAAAGTTGTTAAAATATCTGTTTTAAGTTAAGCCCATTGTCCTGTTTCAACATTATCTCAAAGTTATCACCACGTTTCGGAATTAGTGATATGTGTTTTTAATATTTACTGTTTATTTTTAATTTTTAATTTGATTTTTAATACAATAAATAAATAAATAAAAAATAAGTCGTGTTTCATTATAATCAAGTATGACCGGTCAACGATGATGTATATATCCATCAAATGTGACCGGTCAACGATGATATATATATCTATCATCGTTGACTACTAAACAGCGGTAGAGTGAGCAGTTCAGATATATATTATATGGTTTACATACTTTCATAGGTTAGAGTAAGATGCAAAATCACATGTACACAAAAGTTTCGGTCAGTTTTGGCATATTTGCCTTAATAAAATGATAGAAACTTTGTTCTACGCGATGACCGACACTTCTGTCAGTAGTGACGGTCATATCACCGGTCAAATGACCGTCACTGTTCTTGTAGGGGTATTTCAATACAACATACAATATACAACACCTGTTGTGAATTGCCCAAATGTAAATTTAGCAAAAAAATATATGTATTAATTTATTTAAAGAGAAAAACACAAAAATAACGTTTGATGTTGTATTTTTTGTGTGTAATATTTAAATATACATACATACACATATTAAATAATACAAATAATGTACATATATTATATATATGTATGTATGTATATTCATAGTAACTGCATGTTAGAAATAAATCGGTTATTTTATTTACATAAAATTCTGCAGTATTTTGTTGTGGGGAAAATACATTTCTTTTGTATTAACAGAGTGTCACTTCATTTTGCTCAGCGTGACTATGCCACAGTAGATGCCGCCATAATTTTTGTTTGTTCTAATTAGCTTTGCAATAGTCATTTCTATTTTAACATGAATGTTAATATTTTCAACTAGATATCATACAGAACAATGTTAAGAGTATACACGGGTTGGTCTTTTATTTCATACGTTTTTTCATTATTCTTTTACAAATATGAACATAAGTTTGGCATATTACCCACCAATCTCACATCACACTGCAAGTTCGAAAAACTCAATACACTCACATTTTTTTTTTACTAATACACACACATTTTCCGCAGTGGTCACACTAATGGCACCAAATTTTTCGTGCGAATAGTGGCAGACACTAACGATGATTAATGTTACCCTGTTATAAATTTAATGCAAATTTACTGGATTCTGTAAAATTGTAATTAAAGTTTTAACTTGTTAAATCTATTATAATGATTTATTTTTTGAAATGCGCATACAAAAACGCAAGTTTGTTAATTATAGAGCATAAATATTATTAACTATTATTAAAATAATACTAATAATAATAAATGTAAACATTTTCCCTCAAACATGTGCCTGTATAATAAACTTGGTAACTGTACTTAAAATAAAATAAGAGAGAGAAGTATACAAATTTTTTCAAGTTTACGCTTCGACAACATTTTAAAAATGAGATTGCAGTCAGATGTTTGAGCATAAAATTTAATGGCGATGGATTCGACTAATTCGAACAATTTTTCGTTGATAATACGTACACAACGATTTTACAATTTCAGTGTGATGTGAGATTGGGGGGTTAACTTTTTGTTGTCTTTACAAAATAGAGTTACCGAGTTCGTCAATGAGTTTTTTGCTTACAAAACAGTTCTACATAGTTATATAGAATTATTATTCTGCTTTACCTATAAAATATCTGATTGCGATTACATCTAATTTTTAAAAATTTTTTATAATTAATAAAGCATTATTATTCACATAAATACAAAATTTCACTTTTTAAATTTTCCATTCAAATTTAAGAAAATATCAATTATAATAAAAACTGAAAATAAAATTTCCAATTATAAATTAGAAAATATTAATTGAGTTTCAGAAAATCATATCAAAACGTCGGAAATAATAATTTTAAATTTAGAAATATCTTTACATTTAAAAATGTTTACATTTAAAAAAAATATTGCCATTCAGGAGATATTAATAACTTTTCAGTACCGCGATTCAGTAACTTCTTTTAACGATAGTCGAATTGTAAAAAAAAAGAAAATTGCAAAATTATCAGTAAAATTTTGAAACGATATTCGCTATTGTTAAAGTCAGCTGTTGTTGTTATCTAAACGACAACCATTTTTGTGTTGTTTATCCAATCGATAAAAACTTAAATTTTTAGGTTGAAATGTCGTCATACATAAATAAAAATCATGATATAGTGAAAATATTTTGCTTTAATTAAAAAACTTTTTTATATAAATAAAAAAATTAAATAGCATATTCAATTCATTATTTCATTTTCAAATAAACAGAAATATTAGTAAAAAAAATAAAGATATTAAACATAAACATAAAATCATCCTGTCAAACACGAAGTAATTTGTTTTTTTCTATTCTTTGTGTTTTTCGCTTATTTTGACAGAGATGCCACTCCTTTACAATTTAAATAAATAGAAAAACAGATTTGTCGATATTAATTTAAATTCAATGAATTTAAGAAAACCTCAAATGATATTTAAGAATTGCTAACATAAAAATTGTTACATAAGTAAACGTAATTTTATGAGAATGTTATTTTTTATATATAAATTTTCACAATTTTTTTTGGATGAAAATTTGAAGTTTTTCAGAAAATAAAGATAACATTAAATTATTTTATTTAAAATGTTTGGGACTTTTCGTTTTTTGCGTTTTTCATCCCTAATTTGATTATTTATTATTATAAATTTATTCTCTATGTTTTCAAAATATGGCAATATTTTAAAAAAAAGTTGAGAGAGCTTTTTTTTTTGGTTATTATTTTGTTACTCCATCCGACCTATATGGCCACAATGAAGAAATATTTGGCCAGTTAAAAGAAACTATACAGCCATCTCCAATTAGCACCATTTAATTTAATATAGCCACTCTACACAACCATTACCTTTGCAATGGAGGTTAGGGCGAGCTATTTAATTAGCAAAAACTAAATTAAACGAGAAGTTATGTCATATAACCGGAAACGCATGCATATAGGTATATAACCAAAATGCATGCCGATCAGCAACCACGATGACCAAAAAGCAAACACCGAAATAAATCCGAAATAATAGAAAAGAAGAAAACCAACCCAAAGAATTTGCTGAAATAATTTGGTATTAAGTTTAACAAATTGTTTACTTTTTCATTTACATTTATTATCAAGACTCAAACCGAGGTGGAGGGTATCAAAGATTCGGCACAGCCGAATTTAACACTCTTACTTGTTTTATGCTAAAACTCTTACCAAAATACGATCTTATATCCATTGCAATATATTCATTCAGTGATTATATTATATATATTATTTATTATTCAAACAGTATTACTTTGACTCTATGACTTTTCACCACAAAATAACAATTGAAGGTGAATTTTTGCACACAATAAACAACAACCGTCTTTGCATTTTGTTGTATAACGGTAAATATCCGAGTCGCTGTCTCTATCATGCAGATGAATGTCAAATGTAAATAAGCATACCTACTTAAGGTGCTATTACACGAACTGTTTTTTACATATGTACTGTCACTTTTTTTATCCATATGAAATTCCTCATTTCTGTCAAAATTGTCTTTTACATACGATTCATAATTTTTGCTATCACACGTGCATATGTATTTCCGTATGACATAACCTCTAAATGTAAACAACAGCTGATTTAATTTGTGAATTTACAAAAATTTATTGTTAAAAATGATATATAAATAAATTTTTTAATTGTTAATTAATACTAAATAATTTATTTTTCTCTCAATATTAATCTTTTAAATTTACTCTGTTTTTCTTTCGCCACAAGCAGTGTTGTATTTTCGTATGTTTGTCATGCACAAATAGAACCTGTTCTAATTGAAAAATGTACATGTGACTTTCCTGATGTATTGTACATAAACAATGTTTCATAAGTATCACACGATGTGTACAACTTTTGTTGTGGGAAAATTTGACAGAACATATGTAAAAACACATCATGTAATAGCACCTTTAGTAAAAAAATATTTTGCGAATGAATGCGGAAAGAAAACACAAAAAAAATTAAAAAGAACAGTAATTTAAGCTGAAGCAAGACTTAGACTAATTTTTATGAAAATATGCATTCTTTTTCATCTATAAGTAATTGTAAAGTGGGGCCATGGCCCAAGTTTGCCCCCCCTGTGGTCGCCCATGGGCAAGGGTAAACGAATTTCTTGAAAAAGCCAAAAAGTTATGTAAATTTAAATTTGATGGAAAAGCAAGACCACAATCGATTCAAGTAAACGATATGGTTTACGTCTATGATGAATCTAGCCACAAACTAAATAGCATCTACAAGGGTCCATATCAGTTACTTGAGGTTGATGACAAGAGCAATTGTGTAAATAAGAAAACAAAACAATTAGTCCATAAAAATAGACTTAAGAAAAATAAAACGTAATGTTAATATATTTTTAGCACAGTAATGTTTATATTTTAATTCCTTTAATATAAGTATTATTTTCAAACAAATTCATTTCAATATATGTACATTAAGATAAAAGCAATATTTTATTAAAAAAACAACAAAATTATCAAATTAAATGTATTTAAGCTAGAATAACATTGTTTCCACAACACATCATAATTTAGTATATTAAGATAAACTGAACCAATTTTAATTTTAAGTGTGAACAATTGTCAATAGGATTAAGTGTGAAAAATCCTTGGTCCATTTGTGCACGAAATTAACTAAAGATTTTTCATAAAAAAATGGAGGTGTCATGATAAGAGTGTTAATCTATATTAGTCATAAATAGTTGACGCTAATTGTTTTAAATGTTGACCTATTTCAATTATCAACACACAGAAATTCAACTACTAAGAATGCGGATAGTAACAAACGAAACGTGACTTTGCTCTAGCGTATATTCAATTACTCCTCTAATTAGCAATACAAGTGAATGAGTCAACACGTAAAGAATGCATTCGACCCATTTCACTAAACACTTACAGGTGTCGTATCTATTTTGCATTACTAACAAATACTTTTATCATGATAACTACGCGAGCGTCAACCCAGGTTCAGGTGACACAGAGAATTGAGTCACCCTGAGTTTGTGCTACCGACTCATAGATAGCTGATCATTATTATTATTTAAATTAGTGTCAAGATTAATATGTACTCAGTTAATCATAAACAATCAACAAGTAAGCATTCCATTCTGTTAAATAAAAGATGTTCTCTTAAATAAATTAAACCTTTTTGGGTAAAGAACTCTCCCAAAAAATCCTTGATGTTTCCTTTTCTTCGGTGCGTTCGCGCTTATCATAACAGTACATTAAGAGATGTGAAAAAGTATCACATGATTTTTCTTAATTTTATGGGTATGTCTTTCTACAAAAAAAATGTTTGTTATGTACACGATGTTTGTTAGAATCATTTCCTAAATCGTTTTAGCTATTTTTGAATATCCATCCAGCTGCTTGTAAACTTAAACTTGAAACGGTTTTAACATCCCAAAGACAACCCGAAAAATTTTGAGAATAATCGATCCAAATTTTGAAGAAGCCTCAATTAAAGTTTCTCCCCTCTGAACAAGTAAAAATGGTAAATCCACCGAGACAGCAGGTTTTAAAAGTGTAGACGAATGGTGACGGGTACAGATTTTCTCGTAGTGCAATTCATTTTGTCTTTTTCGAACGAAAGTAAAATGGATAAAAGTAATAAATTTTAAAGTATTTCTGCTGCAGTTGAAAAGCCTTATATCTCGTGACTACAACGTAAAAAAGAGTTTTGAACTTAAAGAAAATCTTTCAAATCAAGAAATCAATGATGATGAAATCCTGCTATCATATGACGTAATTTCTCTTTTCACAAATATATCGACGACTCTAGCTATCCGCATAATTTTAAAAAAATGGGACCTCCTCAAGACGCAGACAACTATGTCAAGATCACAATTTCAGAAAACTTTAGAATTTTGCTTAATTGAAAATAATTATTTCAAATTTAATTCGGAATTGTACCATCAGAGTTATGGTATGCCCATGGGTAACCCTCTTTCTCCAACTATAGCGGACATCGTTTTGGATGATCTCCTAGATGACACTAAAAAACGTTTGGAAGAAGAGAACGTTAGAATAAGAATAATTTATAAATATGTTGACGACATGGTAGCTATAGTTAAAAAAGAAGACAATTTAAAAATTATGAAAATACTTAATGAATATCACCCCAAGCTAAAATTCACCTTTGAAATGGAAGCTTATAAATCTATAGCTTTTCTTGATACCGAAATTCATAAACGAGAACAAAAATTAATTTTAAATTGGTATACCAAGCCAATTGCCTCCGGGAGGATTTTATATTTCAACTCGACGCACATTAAATCACAAAAAATTAACACAGCAAATAACTTAGTACATAAAATATTACAAATTTCTCACCCAAAATTCAAACAAGAAAACATACAAAAAAATACACAATTGGGCAATTCACAACAGGTGTTGTATCGTTGAATCTGTTGTATCGTGTATTACTTTACAATAGTGTAAAATTGTTATTGGTAATTTTCATTGAAAAATCTGATACAGCGATACAACTTCATTTGCTATGTTTAGTAAATATTGTATAATGTATCATAACATATCAGTCCCAAGTGAATGCCAGTTTTTATGAAAAAGAAAAAAAACAAATACATACAATTTTAACAGCATAAATAATAATAAAATAAAAAATGACAAATAATGCAAATAACGGTAAGTTTATTTATATAAAAATTAATATTTATATATTTTTTGTATGTATTTTCTCTTTCAGTCTCAACCAAAACATTTTATTTTTTTTTGTTTTATTCTAAATTAAAATGGAAGAGGTACGTAATTAAAACTCCAGGGTATATCTTATGACCAAAAAGCAAACACCGACATGTGCTTTCTCTTGTACGAAATAACAGAAGTGACGAAGCGACCTTTACTCGTTGGGTCGATAATTACTAAAGAAAACGTTTTACATTATGAAAATACAACTGACTGTTCACAACAAATGATTGTATTGTGTTGTGAATTGCCCAAATATATTACACAAAAACAACTAATCACACCAAATAATAAGAGACTTAATTATTAAAAATGAAAGCATAACTAATAAATAAAATAATAAAAATACAAACACAAATCAAAACGCCGAACCTAAAAGATTTATAGGAATCCAATATATTCCAAATTTGACGGAAAACAAACATCTAAGATCACTCATCGAACAGGAAAACATAAAAGTAGCACACCGCCCAACTCAAACAATAAATAAACTTTTCACAAAAACCAAAGACAAAACTCCGCTGATAGAACAAAACAACGTTGTGTACGAAATTCAATGCAAAAACTGCAACAACAATTATATAGGAACAACAAAGCGCGCATTGAAAACACGAATAGCAGAGCACAAAAAGGACAGAGAAAAAGGAAGAGCAAAACATCATGCGGACTTTGAACACGTTAAGATCTTAGATTATGAATGTAACAAAAATAAACGATTAACTTTAGAGAGCTTAAGAATAGAACAAAAAATAAAAACATGTATGAATAGTAAGGAGGACAAGATAAATTAGTTTAGTTTATACTGTGATATTGTAGGCTACGCAACTATGATATTTTTGTTTTGTGAATTCAAGTTGTTATTTTTTGATTATTGTTACAATTATTTATTTATTTATTTTAGTGCTTGACAAAAAATTAAAAAAAAATTTGATATATATTTTTTAAATTATAAACTTTATAATAATAATAGCAAATATTTTTGACATATGCAATAACAACAGAAAAATGTAACTCATAACTTATTTTTTATACATTATAAAACTAATTAATTAAGAAACAAATTCTTTTACCCTAGTTCAATAAAAAAGCTCTTGAAAATGTTCCATAAAGGAACGAAACGTTGGGCAAATGATGATATAAAAGTTGTTTTATTTGCATCACTAGCAAAGACCAGTAAGCTCGTAACAAATATAATCATCTGAAAAATATATTTTGGCGATTAAAATAAGTTGACTACAACTACGCGGCAGCAGGGGTGTGGCTGCAAAATGAGCGGACGCGACGCGCTCGCGGAACACAGCTTAGCTAAAATATCGGAATGATCTGAAAAATATATTTCGGCGATTAAAATAAGTTGACAACAACTGCGCGGCAGCACGGTTGTGGCTGCAAAACGCGAAAGTCATGATAAATTTTATCTACGTATGTGCAATAAATACCTGTTGATCAAAATAGGTCATACATAAACTATAAGCAGTTGCTTAAAGCATCAATTTTCCATTTTTTAAACTTCTATAAATTTGACGTCTTTGCTCAATGATGATCACTTATTGAATGAAGTAATTCAATTTTTAAAAGTTCTGATTCCTTTAATTTGCAAACAATTCCGTTATATTTGATGTTTACAAAATAAATAAACTTCAAAAGAAGAAAAAAAACTTAAAGCGGTTTCGCAGCTTATTTTGAAGCATTTTTGCTGTAGCGTCTCATAAATCTTCTAAATCAAAAAATGAAAAAATTTTAAATTGAAATAAAAAATGAATTTACTCCCCAAAAAACTTAAACATTGGCGCATTTTTTCATCATGAACAAATTCCTCAATTCCATTCAAATTTTTGGGGAGAAAGTCCTTTTTCAAAGGCCTTTGGATCCCGGGCAAGACCAGGTAAAAACAGCTAGTATGTGATAAAAATGCCAAATTGTAGGTATCCTGTTCTTAATTTGGCGAGGGCAGCGTTTTTATTTCAGCGAATTAGAAGAAAAATGTGATTTTTCATACTTTTTCAACTTTTAGGCTACATCCTTTTGGTGTTTTCATATTTCAAATATCTTTTGTCAAAATATTATACTACTTGATATAAGTTCTCAATCTTGTAAATTAAGGTTAAATTGAAATACTATAAACTGTCCCTCTTTAAGGTCAAAGGTCAAATTTAAGTAGAGTTACATTTTTTTAAAACAAAATTTCGAAATAATATATATTTGTGCAAGGATTTCGACAAAACTTTTTGATAATGATTTAATAATTCTAAAAAATAATATTCTGGACTTATTTTCTTAAATTAACCCGTGGGGTAGTCTGCAACCCCCCATGTAGACATAAGTTGTTGTTGCTTGAAAAATGGATTTTTTTGTGCGTCAACAAAAAGTTAACGGGACTTAGGATGAGAATATAACAATGTTTCAAGAATAATAGTGACAAAAAATAACAGAAATAAACACACTAGTTTTTACAAGTGGTTATAAACTGAAAACTAATCCAAAATTATTTTGCATTTTTTTTTTCATTAATAGCAACATATGTCGCTATGTGTCGTTTTCTGAGAAAATAATTAGTCAGCGATCAAACGTAGGTTGACATACGTCGTTAGTGTTGCAAATTAATTTAATAAACATTTAAGTTACGTCGTTATTTAAAGAAAAAACTCAGAAATGGTCAATATTTTTTTTTTAATTGAACACATGTAAAGAGCGTTAAAAATTAATATATTTGGCATCGCTACCTCAAAACTGACAAAAATGGACAAAAAAATAATAAATTAAAACTTTAATGTTGACGACATGTCTACTAATTGTTCTTACGAAATCTATTGATTAGTTAACAAAATTATAACTTTATAAATAAAATTTTCTGACTACTAAGGTTAATTGTAGTCAAGTACTCAAATAAACAAAACGTCTTTTATTTTTAAAGCTCGCTTTTGTTAACTGGCGCCCTACAGAAAAAAAAAACATTTTCAACGTGAATAAAAAAAAAAACACTAAAGCAGTGTAAAGTTCTAATATAAAGAAGTGTAACACTAAAAAGTTCAACAAAAATCAAAACATAATTTCAAAGTCTCTTTAAATAAAGACAATTTTTAACAATACATTCAAAAAATTATAAATTGAAAGGAAATTTAACTTAATCAATAAATACAGTGCACCTAAAGAGTGATTTTTAACTAAAAGTAAATAAATAATAAAACATATTAAAAATAAAATAAAACCTAAAAACATTTAACTTCAAATAAAACCAATACGATACATTATATCAACAACAATAAACATCATCAAACATTACCAAAAAGATGTTATTATTGCCCACCAACACACCAAACTACATGTTACTTGCAGAAACTGATTTAAAATCATTATATCTCGATACATTAAAGTTGCATTTCGATTATATAAATAAAATCCTAAATATGCCTCAGAATAGATTACCTCGCAAACTTGCGAAAATAATTATAGCTAAACATACTTTTTGGGCGGAGGAATGGTCAAACTTATGTGCAAAAATCAATTTCGTACCAGAAGATAATACAGTTCCACTCTGCAATTACTACAAATCAATTCTGTTCCTCGTTAATTCTTATGAAAATGAAAACGTTATTTCTGATGCAAGAAGCTTGCAATTCCATGATTTATATCCGCAACTGCAATATTTTTTATTGAAAATTACTACCTCTAATCTCTCTTCACGTGCAATAAGTCTACTAATTCGCGCAAGAGGAGGCCTATTGGATATTAACTCTAGACCATTCAGAGCTACATCTATCGGGTTGTGCACACTCTGCAACCTGGACGAAACAGAAAACACATTTCATTTTATTGGTATCTTCCCTATCTATAATGGATTTAGACTTCAATACTTTAAAAAAAGTATCCTGAACTTAACTGAAGTTCTAAACATCCTCAATGGACAAACTTATCCCTTTAGTACGCTTGTAAAATATTTGGAAATTTGTTTAAAATACAGAAAATTAATAATTAATCAATTTACATAATTTGCAATTAAACTTGTTTAAAGTTTTTTAAAAAATATAAATATTTACATATGAATATACACTACTTTCGTAAATATATTAAGATAAATATTCTATGAACTAAAATCAATTTGTTTTATCTAAAAACAGCTTATATTTGCCAATCTGGCTCACAACTTTAAAGTTATGCCAGTTATAGATATAAATTTATATTATCTCAAAACCTTTGTAAAAATGTTTGTAAATATATCCTCTATATCTATTAAATAAATAAAAAAAAAATAATAATAACTAAACATCATCAAGTTACCAGACAACACGAATTCCAACAACAACAGGATCAATATCATCAAGACAGCATCTATCTACACCAACAGGAATGGGATCTACAATCTGTCTCCTTACGTTATTATCTTTCACATGTGGCGAAGTTAAGATCCTAGACTACACCAATTCACAGGTAGTGGCAATTGATGTGGGTTTCGATAAGATACAATCGGGTATAGTCAAACTGATACACATCGTCGATCTGGAAAATTACGAATCACTAATGGAAAATATTGACTCCACTTGAGCACTTCCCATCCTCTTTATCCTTTCCTCATCCACGAAATCCGCCAAATTAAAAATCATTTAGATTACTTTAAACCTAGAAATAAACGATCTCTGAATTTTATTGGCTCTGCATGGAAGTGGGTTGGCGGTAACCAAGACCATGATGATTTTGAAATAATACAACATAAAATAAATAACGAATTGGAATATAATAATGGACAAGTAATCATTAATAGAATGACTTTAGATAAAATGAACTAAATTACCCTAAAGACCAATCAAATTCTGAGATCTGAGAGAACCGTGGACCCGATGGATTCCTTAATAACTAAACTAAAATATAAATTAGAAATTATAAAAGACGAGGTCGTCAACCTTCAATACGCCATTCATTGGGCGAAAGTGGTGTCTTAAACTCATTTATTTTAACTAACGATGAAATAAAAACAGCTGAAAAGCTCTTTTACACCCAAAATATTACGTATTTGAATATTGAGGAATTTTTCGAGTTTAGCGAAATTAAAATAGCCACTAATCATAATTTTCTTCTTTATATTACACTGTACGACACGATTTTTCACCCATTATCAAACTGACCAGATTCTGAAAATATAGCTTAAAAAAATATACGTATCTCCCAGTTTTTCTAGATCAGCTCATTTAGTTTTTTTTTATACGCAATTCAATTTTTAGTGTGAATCCAGCTGTCTATCACTTGGGGAAGTTACGATTATACCCATACCAGTTGATCGCGACAGCAGAATTTTTGCTAAAATACTTACTATTGTTATCAGATATAATATGTGAAAACTGAGCAAAATTGGTCCACGGGTTCAAAGATTATGAAGAAATTTCTTAAATTTTGATACAATTTCGTATATTTTTGCTCTATTTTGCTATAAATTGATACAAACAGTAATATAGAGCAATTCATAACTATCAGGGGCTGCCACAGGACAATGATGTAACCCTTGTAAAGTTATGCGGCAACCTTTTCCAGAGTTGCCTTAGTGGAGCTACCAAATATTTTTGTGGTAGCTTTAAACAATTTGAGTTGCTTTTTGCTGATATGTAAAAGGATGTAAAAGTTTTTAATCAATTTTTTTATATTTATTTTCAATTATTTCATCTAAAGTTTTAATTTTTATATTTGTAATAAATATTAAAACTAGAATTAATATTAAAAATTGAATATTAAAAATTGAAAATTAAAAATTAAAAAATTATAATTTAAAATAAAAAGCTATAATTTAAAATTTAAATTAATTCGAAAATTTTATACGCCTATATTGACGTTTGTACATGTTGGCTTTTGTATCACAGCAAAACGACCAGCAGTATTCAGCCAGCATATACCTTATGTCTTTGCCTTTGTACCTCTTTTCAATTTCCGCGATATCTTGGTGAAATCTTTCAATATGCTCGTCGCTGAAGTCGCCTAAATTTGGCGGGAAAAAGTTCAAGTGATTATGAAGAAAATGTATTTTGAGCGACATATTGACTCCCATCGCATGGTAGGAAGCAATCATTTCTTCTACAATTTCCTTATAATTTTTCGCCCTCTTGTTTTCAAGAAAATTATTTACAACGTTAGTGAATGCGGTCCATGCCCTTTTTTCTATTGGACTAAGTAGATTTTGAAAGTCTACTCTGCTTAAGAGTTGTTTGGTTTGTGGACCATTGAAAACACCTTAAAGAATCAAACGATTAAAAACTAAATAATCAAAAGAAAGGCTTTAAGATACTTACCCGCCCCAATTTTAGCTTCGCTCAATCTTGGAAAGATGGTTTTAATATGCTTAAACGCTGCGCTGTCTGTGTCGAGTGCTCTTATAAAATTTCGAATTAGTCCCAACTTAATATGGAGAGGGGGTAAAATTACTTTGCTGGATTCAACCAATGGTAGATTGTCTATACTAAACTGATCTAACTGGGCATCTGTACGAGGTTCCCATTCAAAATTGGTATAGTGAAGATCTTTTCTACGTCCCTCCCAAACGCACAAAAAGCATTGGTGTCTCGAAAAACCTTTTTTTACACCGTTAGCAGTGAAACAACTTTAAGATCGCAACAAATCATCCATGTGTGTTTGCTGTAGTTTATTGCATCTAAAATTACCTTCATATTTTCGTACGTTCCAACCATACAAGTGGCGTAAGCTGCTAATTGTATCGATGGATATTTATTTCCAATATGAAGCAATACCACCTTCATCCATGTGTGTTTGCTGTAGTTTATTGCATCTAAAATTACCTTCATATTTTCGTACGTTCCAACCATACAAGTGGCGTAAGCTATTGGTGGTATCGATGGATATTTATTTCCAATATGAAGCAATACCACCTTCAGGCTAGTCACTGAAGAATCGATAAACAATCTCCATTCCTCTGCTACATGTTGATGACCAATTATTTCAAACAACGCATCAATATCATTGCAATAGCAAAACTGCTTTCCAAAATCCTCATGGAAAACAAAGTATTCATAAAATGGATCCGCATTAGCTCGCTTACGTGCAGATGTTATTTTAAAGTCATCATCTACTAAATTCAATTGCTTTAAACGAGAACCTATTCTTTCTGCCGACTCTCTTGACATTTTAGCATCGCGAACCAAGTCGTTGAAGTCCGCTTGTGTCACAAAATGTGGTACTCTTGAACTAAATTCACTTGTCGGCAAAAATTCGGAAGGACATGGTTCTCTTATCGACAATGATTCAACTTCAATTTCCTGGCAAGCTATATTTTCTTCCGAAGGAGCTGTTGGATATTGTGTGCATCTAATTTGTCCCTTAATAACTGATTGCACGTTAGGGTAAACAATTTTTTCACGTGTGCTATAACGGAACCCATAACTCTCATGTTAAACAAAAATAACAGTGTTGAGATGAGTGCTCAGTCCATCGTAACCAAATTGTTGGCCGGACATATTTTATTTTATGTACAACCGATCCACTTTTCCATCCATTTAAACACTGATAGCAATAATCACAGATTACTTCTGGCACGTACCATAGGTTCGGGACATACGCAACAACGAAATATTCTTCAAAACGTATTGTAAATATTAATATTTCTTAAATGTTTTGGAGGTGCAAATAAGCCACAAACGTAGCAAAATTTATTTTTATTTTAACACTCCATTATTTAACCGTTTGAACACTTACGTACTTTTTAATTAAAACTATTTGAAACCAGGCCTACTTGTTTTTCAAAATTAAAAATTAAAAAAAAAGTGTTAATTATCTTGGATATATAGAGATAATTTTAAATTGTTTTAGTATTAAAAAAAAAATTATACATTACCTTTGTAAATATGTTCTTATTTTTTATATTTTGTTTTAACCCAAGTAAAACAATAACATAAAATTTTATCAGCAAAATGATACCTTCATTTTGTGTCATACAATAATATCAATACATATACAACAGGATATTACATTGCATGACTACATATTTTGCAACATTAAATAACTACAAAAAATTTTATAATATCAAAACTTTTTTACTTCGGTAGTCAAATTTTTTTTTATGTATAGTTTTGCCAAATTATTTGTCTCATTTTTCTATTTCGGCAACCCATTACAGTTTTGAGTTACATTATTGTAACGTCTGCATAAATTTGTGGCAGAATAGAAAAAAATTTTGAAATTGTATCAAAATTTAAGAACCCGTTGACCGATTTTCTTCATTTTTTAAACATTACATCTGATAAGAATACCAAGTATTTTAGCAAAAAATCTGCCGTCTCGATCAACTGGTGTGGGTGTAATCGGAACTTCCCCAAGTGATATACTATTGGATTCACATTAAAAATTGAATTGCTCGTAAAAAACCTAAATGAGCTGATCTAGAGAAACTGGGAGATACGTATATTTTTTTGAAGCTATGTTTTCAGAATCTATTCACTTTGATCATGGGTGAGGCCAAAAGTTGAAATTTGTCGTACAGTGTTATAAACATCTCAACAACAAGGAATGAATTTTGTACTAATCTAGTAATAACTCCTGTAAATTCTACCAGCAGTGGTACAGCCAAAGATGAATGATCCCTACATCGAAGAGGCCCTCACTCTAAAATTTATAAAGGAAATGCATGTTTATAATACGGAGTCAATCGCACTACTGAATATTCAGAGTAAATGGGGTGATATCATAAGCTGCTCATTGATAATTGTTGTAATAATTGTCAGTGTTTTTGCCTGCTTAAAAGGGAAATGTAAACCAAATGAAAGAAACTGTTTTCCAAACGCCAACCTCAACATTGGTCCGCCAATACAAAATGCCTCCCAAACGGATGATGAGGTAAAAGGTTACTCAATATCAAGAATTTTACAAATCCCCTACTTTTGATGTTACATTGGAGACGATTCTTTTAGATGGGGGGGGGTTGGGGGGAATATTTATTTGTGATTTACTCCAAAAATTTCGTCTGCGTTGCACATGCCATTTTTTGCTATGGTTTATTTAAAATACCTCTCCATATTAATGCGACCCAATGGCAACACACACAACAATGTATGTCGCAATAAAAAATAATAAATTAGAACTTTAATGCTGCCGACACGTCTACTTTTTGTTCTTACGAAATGTATTGATTAGTTAACAAAATTATAACTGTACTAGCTGAACCCGGCAAACGTTGTTTTACCCTCAATGAATTTTTTATTTTAGTTAGAATCTGTATATACCTATGTATAAGAAAAACGTTTGTGCATTTGTTAATATTAATTGAAAACTGTTAATGAAAAAACCATGTTATTTTTATGAAAATGAAAATAAATATTTATTGTAACGTATAAGAATGACCAATATATTTCTATTATTGCAATGCTAAAGAGTGAACAAAATTTATAGTTTCGTTATTCTCGCAGTAAATGAATAAATTTGATGGTTTTCCGAGACGGGAACATGCCACATATAGTTGCCCGTGGGAAAAACAACTGTTTTCGAGGTCCAAACCACATATTTGCCATTATTGTCCTTGAGATTTATTAATTTATAAATTTATTATTATCATAGGAATTTTTGGCAGCAAAACGTGTCCTCTTTTAAATTTTGTTTTGAGAATTTTGGCCTCAATAACATTGGGAATTATTCTCTCAACAATTAACCTTGTTCCATTACATAGTCTCGGCGCGTTAAGGTTACGTAGCAAAATTATTGGGGAATCAATTTTTATTAATTTTGGCGGTATAACGGGCACATCAAGTGAATTCAAAAATTCTGTTGGATAATTGACTGCTTCATTTTCTTCAACAACCCTATCCATTGATTTGAAAGAAAACGTTTCGGAATCAATCATGTCCTGAATAAAAACATTAATAGTATCGACATCGACATTTTTTGCTGCTAAAATAGCTCTTTCAATTATCCAATCATGTTTACGATATTGATTTTGAATGTCGGGGAATACACTTTCAATTAATTCATCGCGTGGCGATATACATAAATTGACAAAAATCTTGTGGATATTTTAATAGTTTGACTGGTTGGGTTAATATTGATTTCACCATTACCCAGATCAAGTAGTTATTTTGCAAATTGGTCAGCCGTTGGACTATTTTGTAATCGTATTCGCATGTTTGTTGTTAATTCTATAGTTTGAACTCTACTCCATAATGTTGATGATTTTCAGCAGGCATTTATTTCGTCAGCATAGGTTGATTTTGGTATGACTGGCAATGTTTGACGAAAATCTCCAGATAACAAAATGAGAGCTCCACCAAAAAGTCTCATTGCCTCTCAAATCTTTTAAAGTTCTATGTAGATAATGCTTCTAAGGAATGTTTGTGAGCCATGGTACATTCATTCCAGATAATAATATTACATTTTTGCAGAAATTTTGCCATACCGGAATGTTTTTTGATATTACATACGGCATTCTCATTTGTTTGTACGTATAACGGTGATTTAGTGCTGAATGAGCTGTACGGCCACCATGCAATAATGTTGCAGCTATTCCGGACGAAGCAATAGCCAATGCAATTTTTCCTTCCTTTTTGGTTAGAATATTAATATATCAAAATGTTTGTGAATTTTGTAACTTACAAAATTTAAATAAATTTGACAACTCATTATTTTTCGAACGCCAGGGTCCAACAAAAAAATTTTTGGCATTAACTAACATACATATATAAACACTCTTAGTTTCCATTCGTCCATTTATACATGTAAAAATTTCTTATGATGAAACATACATAGATTCCGAATTGCAGTCAAATCGCACTGAAAATAAGAATTTTGTTTATAACTTGACCTCAACGCCAGCTAGAGGGTTAAAATTAAAAAAAAAAACACAGAAGAGCTCGAATCGAACCTATGGTGCAAATCTTAGCTCGACAGCTCTTGTTCCGAAGATCATTCGTTACCAACAAATGCACCAACGTTTTTATATATATAGATAAATAAAATTTTCTGACTACTAAAGTTTATTGTAGTCAAGTTCTCAAATAAACAAAACGTCTTTTATTTTTATACCCTATACCACTATGTGGTTTGGGTGTAATGACTTTGTGCTGCTGTTTGTAACAATCAAAAATATTTGACCTACACCCATCTTTAATTATACCGATCGAATCAGAATCACTATCTGATCAGAATCAGAATCAGAATCACTATCTGATTCGATTTAACGATGTCCGTCCGTCCGTCCGTCCGTCCGTCCGTCTGTGTGTCCATGTAAAGCTTGTAATCAAACTGCAGGTCGCAAATATGAATATATTTTGATGAAATTTGGTATTTAATCTTTTATCGGCCATGGGATGAACGCTATTGAAATTGGTGAGAATCGGTCCATGTTCAGATCTAGCCCCCATACAAATGTCCCTATGAAATCAACACATATTGTCATAAGATCCAAATTATAACACAAATCTTAGTCAAATTGGGTTTGTATGTATATATTACATCCATTAATCAGTTGTCCAAAAATGATCCCTATTGGACAACTCTTAGTCATAGGCCCCATATAGAGCTGCTTCCCGATCTTCACTTAAATCTATCAAAAAACAAAAATATTGCACTGATTCTTCTCAAATTTTGTTTGTATATATTTTGGGCCTAGTCGCCATATAGATATAGCATCCGATATGAACTTTTTCATATCTGCAGCCAAAAAAATTAATAAAAATCCCACTCAAATTTGGTTTATGCTTATTTTCTATTTCCAGTTAGTTGGGCCTCAGATATAGGGTCTCTAAACGCATGGTATAGGGTATCGTATAGTCGGTCTAGACCGACTATAATTTTCTTACTTGTTAAAGCTCGCTTTTGTTAACTTACACATGCGTATAGATACATATGTATCAGCGATGCACACACATTTTAGTTTGTTAGTTGATTTTTTTTTGCACATCTAAACATTCAAGCAAAAACGAATGTCCATGCATCGCTGATAAACCAACAAACAAGAATGTAATTGTGTGTATGAATTTACATGATTGCACTTAATAATTGTTTTCAATTAAAAAAGCACGAAGATACCCAAAGTTTTTGTAATCATCGTATTAATATTAAACATTGTAAAAATTCTAGCCATGATAAGGTGAAATCTAGCCTTTTGTCTCTTAGTTTTAACAACTTTGGTTATACTCGTAATAATGTGTATAGAACACGGGTAAAGAAGGTAAAATTGTATTTCCATTTTTGGAAATACAATTTTTTGAAGATTGTTCTGAATTGTTCTAGGATTGTTCTACAATGTTCCAAAACGATGAGATTCCAACATGTAATTTGTACCGGTAAATCGAAAAAAAAAACAATTTTAAACTTTGACCTCTACTTTTGGAAAAAAAAATTTGGGGGTTGTTCTAGTTGTTCTAAACATTGTTCCAAAATAGATATGTCATAAACCGTAACGTACGCAAATAAGAACGAAAAACATATTTCCACGATCGCGAAGTTGTTTGCCAATCAGGATACCTTGTACGAAAGAAATTTTGGAATCTGTACGTTAACTTTCGTGTTGCATAAAAATATTGCTATCGTTTAATAACGTTGATATTTTTTTTCCAAAAGTGGGGGGCAAAGTTTAAAATTCATTCTTTTTGATTTACCGGTAAAAATTATATATTAGAAACTCATCGCTTTGGAACAATGTAGAACAATCCTAGAACAATGTAGAACAATCTTCAAAAAATTTTATTTCCAAAAATGAGGGGCTAACTTCGCAAACGCGGAAAAAACGTTTTTCGTTCTCATTTGCGTACGTTACGGTTTGCGACATATCTATTTTCGAACAATGTTTAGAACAACCTAGAACAACCGCCAAATTTTTTTTTTTCCAAAAGTGGGGGGCAAAGCTTAAAATTGTTTTTTTTCGATTTATCGGTACAAATTACATGTTGGAATATCATCGTTTTGGAACATTGTAGAACAATCCTAGAACAATTCAGAACAATCTTCAAAAAATTGTATTTCCAAAAATGGGGGGCTAACTTCGCGCACATCGGGTAAAGGGTATCAAAGGGACAGCCGAATTTATTACTCTCACTTATTTTTATTAACTTTTTGTATTATAATTTATTAACATTTTGTATTGAATCTAAGATTACAAATTAAAAATATTGAAAAACTTGTAATAGTGAATGATTAAATTTAACAAAGTTATTTCAAAAAACAAGTAAGAATATTATAGTCGGTCAATCAATCAATCAAACTACAGGTCGCAAATACGAATATATTTTGATGAAATTTGGTATATAAGCTTATATCGGCCATAGCATGAAAGCTGTTGAAATTGGTGGAAATCGGTCCATGTTCAAACCTAGTCCCCGTACAAATGATCCCTATGAATACTTAAATTATCATAAAATCCAAATGTTGTTATAGATCTCAGTGCAATTGGGTTTGTATGTGTTTATTATATCCATTAATCAGTAGTCCACAAATAGTCCCTATAGGACAATTATTAGTAATAGGCCCCATATAGAGCTGCTTCCCGATCTTCACTTAAATATGTCAAAAATCAAAAATATTGCACAGATTTTTCTCAAATTTGGTTTCTATTTATTTTTTCAAAATATAAGTGACTTTACCAAATATGGTCAGGATCGGTCCATATTACGACCTAGTCCCCATATAAAAATAACATCCGATATGAACTTTTTCATATCTGCAGCTAAAGAAATTAATAACAATGCCACTCAAATTTGGTCTATGCTTATTTTCTATATCGAATTAGTTGGACCGAAGAGATAGGGCTCTAAACCATGGTATAGGGTATCGTATAGTCGATCTAGACCGACTATAATTTCTTACTTGTTTACATATGTACTGTCAAATTTTCCCACTGCAAAATTACACACCGTGTGATACATATGAAACATTGTTTATGTACAATACATGAGGACTGTCACATGTACATTTTTCAATTAGAACATGTTCTATTTTGGCATGACAAGCATATGAAAATACAACACTGCTTGTGGCGAAAGGAAAACAGAGTAAATTATAAAGGTTAGTATTGAAAGAAAAATAAATTGTTTAATATTAATTAACAATTAAAAAAATATAAAATGTATAACTTTATTTTTAACAAAAATTTTTGTAAATTCTCAAATTAAATCAGCTGTTGTTAACATTTAGAAGTTATGTCATACGGATATACACATGCACGTGTGATAGCAAAAATTATGAATCGTATTTAAGGTGTGTTTACACTATGTGTATTTTCCATATGTAAATTCAGTTTTACGATCCATACGTAATTCCGTGTGTGTGTCAAAATTGGCGTTTTACATACGATTCATAATTTTTGCGTTCAAACGTAGATATGTATTTCCGCATGACATAACCTCTAAATGTAAACAACAGCTGATTTAATTTGTGAATTTACAAAAATTTGTTGTTAAAAATAAAGTCACATATTTTATATATTTTTTAATTGTTAATTAATATTAAACAATTTATTTTTCTTTCAATATTTATCTTTATAATTTACTCTGTTTTGCTTTCGTCACAAGCAGTGTTGTATTTTCATATGCTATTATGCCAAAATAGAACCTGTTCTAATTGAAAAATTTACATATGTCTTGCCAAACGTATTGTACATAAACAATTTTTGAAAGGGTTCACACTATGTGTACAAATTGCACGTGCTAAAAAAAATAAGAAAAACACAAGCAAAACACATAGTGTGAACGCTGCTTTAGAACGATAATTTTGACAGACTTACGGAATTACATATGGATAAAAAAGTGACAGTACATATGTAAAAAACACATCGTGTGATATAAAGTTGACGACGCTTCACTCACATCTTTGACTGATCTTTCTACTGCTTGGGCGTGACAGGGAAGGTGTAATAGCTGCGTTCCTCCATTTTTTCCTTCTTTAATAAATAGCCGAATATTTTCTTCGTTTACAGATTTTAATATAGTGATAGTTTCTTCCCAATTCAAAAGGTCATAATATAATGATGCATTAAAGTTTATCTTTTATGTGAAAAAGCCGTAATTTATTTGATGTTGCTGATCTACTTTTCAAAGTTCACGAATGTGTTGCTGGGTATCTGTCAACATTGCAAGTAATAAGTTTTCAGGTTGCGCAAAATAACTGTTTCTTTTAATTACTTGGTCTAAACCTCTTAACATGAGACTGAATGTTAAGAGGTTTAGGGTTGAACTAATATCAAACTAAGCATATATTTACCAACAAGTTTGAAAGCCGTTGTCGAAAAATCTCTATTTTTTAATTTCTATAAATTTCTGCAGTAAATTTCTTTTTACATATGAGACTTAATCTAATTTCAAATAACCGCTAATTTTACAAGAAAAAGAGAAAAAAATTTTAACATGCTAATGAGAGTTTTATGAGAGTTTTTTTTGTATGTGTAATCATTTAAACGCGCGGGGGGGGGGGGGTGGTGGTGGGGTTAAATTGCTATTTCACAATACAATCACAAAACCAGCGTAACATGTGAGCCGTAAGATAAAATCGGTGTGACTTATGATTGTATTGGTGAATAAATTATGATAAAAATGGAAAATAAAAAATGAAAAATAAAAAATAAAAGATGGAAAATGAAAAACGAAAAATTAAAAATGAAAAATAAAAAAATAAAAAATAAAAATGATCAATGAAAAATAAAAAATGGAAAATTAAAAATAAAAAATGAAAACTAAAAAATGAAAAATAAAAAATGAAAAATGAAAACTAAAACAAAGTGAAAAATATAAAAAGAAAAAAGAAAAATAAAAATTCAAAAATAAAAAATGAAAAACAAAAAATGGAAAATAAAAAATGAAAACTGAGAAACGAAAAATGAAAAATAAAAAATGAAAATTGAAAAAAAAGTGAAATATAAAAATGAAAAAAGAAAAATAGAAATTCAAAAACTCAAAAATTAAAAATTAAAAATTAAAAATTAAAAATAAAAAATTAAAAATTAAAACTGAAAAATTAAAAATAAAAAATGAAACATAACAAATGAAAGATGTAAAACGAAAAATGAGAAATAAATAATGGAAAATGAAAACTGAAAAAAAAAATTATATATAAATAATGAAAAATGAAAAATTATAAATGAAAAACGAAAAATGAAAAATAAAAAATGAAAACTGAAAAACAAAAAATGAAAAATTAAAAATAAAAAGAGAAAAATAAAATATTAAAAATGTACAATAAAAAATGCAAAATGCAAAATTAAAAATAAAAAATGCAAAATGAATAATGAAAAATTAAAAAAGAAAAACGAAAAATTACAAATGAAAAATGAAAAATAAAAAATGAAAAGCGAAAAATATAAAATGAAAAATAAAAAGTGAAAAATAAAAAATTAAAAATAAAAAATGAAAAATAAGAAATTAAAAATAAAAAATGAGAAATAAAATTGAAAAAAGAAAAATAAAAATTAAAAAATAAAAAAATAAAAATGAAAAATTAAAAATGAAAAATAAAAAAAAATGGGATATAAAAAATGAAAAATAAAAAAGAAAAATAAAAAATGAAAAATAAAAAATTAAAAATTAAAAATTAAAAATTAAAAATAAAAAATGAAAAACGAAAAATTAAAAATGAGAAAATTAAAAATAAAAAATGAAAAAGAAAAATAAAAAAAGAAAATAATAAACGAAAAATTAAAAACTAACCGGTTGAAATAATAAATATTTTTTAATTAGCAGAGCCCCTGCAGTTGATTTGTATAAGTGATACAAAAATTACGCTTTCTGTTTGATTTTAAAAAAGTGCCAGAAAAGATGTTTACACATCTCTGCTGTGAACTGACTCACGTGATTTTTTTTTACACAACTTCTTATACAGAGACTACCAGTCTATGTACTTATAACATATGTATGTTATCGTGTTATATTATTACACAGAAGACGTTTCGTTTGCGTTTGAAATACATATTATGTGCAGTGTGTGTTAAAAAAATTAAAAAATTATAATAAATACAAAATAAGTATTTATCTATTACGTTTTGTGTATTATTGTTATCCATTGGTAAGTGATTATATTTTTATATCATATATGTTTATAATAAATAAATAATAATATATTACAATAAATAAATAAAAAAAGCATATTATAGAAAATGTCAAATAAACCGAAAGTGATGAAGAAGAAAATATTGCTGAAGAGCCAGATTTAAATTTTCAAAGTGATTCTGAAGATTAAGGTAACAGAAGGTGCAGATAGTGAAGATGAGATACCAGTTCCGGCACTAAACCTTGTTGGAAGAGATGGTACAATATGGAATAAGGTACCATTTGCTCCATCGAGAATAGGACGTCAAAAATAGTAAAAGGACAAGGTAATACTTCCACCCGGGTATAAAGTTGACGATCTGCTTGATTGTTTTAAATTATAAATGCCTCATAAATTATAAATGCCTAATAATAATAGTAATAATAAAAATAATGCTTGCAAAATTATTATAAAGTATACGAACGAAGAAGCAAAAAGAGTATTAGGTGAAAGTAAAAAATTGCAGGACATGGATGAAGATGAACTTTATGCATTTCTTCGACTTTTGATTACAGCCGGCCATTTTAAATGCAATACAAAAAATTATAAAAGCTTCTGTGATTCGTTATATGGATCTTCAATATTTAGAGCCACAATGGGACTTACACGCTTTGAAAATATATTAAGATTCTTGCGTTTTGATGATAAAACTACAAGAGCTGAAAGACGCAAGGCAGATAAGCTGTGCCCAATTCGTGATGTTCCCACACATATGTAAATAAAAATATGGGAAAGTATTACATGGCGTCAGAAAACTTGACACTAGATGAGCAATAGATGCCTTGTAGAGCCCGATGTTCGTATATTCAGCATAAAAATTAGATGGATTTGTGATTCTAAAACTGCATATGTATCGACTTATGGGAATACCATACACGGGAAAGATAGGTAATACTAGCGCTGTTGGTTTAGCACGAAATGTTGTTGAACATTTATGTACACCATATTTTGGAACCAATAGGAATATCAGTGTGGATAACTACTTTTCCATTAGTGAACTTTCAGAAAGCTTATTATCGAATGGTTTGACGTTAGAGGGAACTTTGCGAAAAAATAAAAGTTGTATCCATATCGAATTTTTACCAAATAAAACGAGGGAAGCAGGATAAACTTTATTTGGTTTCCAAAAAGAATTACATGTTCCTAAGCCCAAGAAATCAGTTATTTTTTTTTATCTACTATACACCATAAAGCTGAAATGATTGTTGAAAATGTTGAGAAACCAATATTAGCCATAAACTTATATTCCAATGAAACTACGTCGGGCGTTGACACTCTTGATCAAATGGTACACGAATATATGATAAAAAGAAAGCATTGGTTTCGCAGCAAAGGTATATTAAAAAACAAACTATCTACTACTTTTGGTAACTGATGAGGTTTGGTGACTCTTCCCGAAACAGCTGTATTATAACCTGTCATGCAGAATATAGATCAATTTTTGAAACAAATGTGCCAATGTTTTTTACTTTATTTTAAAGTAAAAACATTTGATCTTAAGCCTGAAAACATTTTCAAACTCAATCATTGTATATATTTGTAAAAATATAACATAACAAATAAACAAGTGCGAGTGTTAAATTCGGCTGTGCCGAATCTTTGATACCCTCCACCTCGGTTTGAGTCTTGATGATAAATGTAAATGAAAAAGTAAACAATTTGTTAAACTTAATACCAAATTATTTCAGCAAATTCTTTGGGTTGGTTTTCGTCTTTTCTATTATTTCGGATTTATTTCGGTGTTTGCTTTTTGGTCATCGTGGTTGCTGATCGGCATGCATTTAGGTTATATACGTATATGCATGCGTTTCCGGTTATATGACATAACTTCTCGTTTAATTTAGTTTTTGCTAATTAAATAGCTCGCCCTTACCAAAGGTAATGGTTGTGTAGGGTGGCTATATGCATTAAATCGTGCTGTATAGTTTCTTTTAACTGACCAAATATTTCTTCATTGCGGCCATATAGGTCGGATGGTGTAACAAAATAATAACCAAAAAAAAGCTCTCTCACCTTTTTTATTAAAATATTGCCATATTTGGAAAACATCGAGAATAAATTTATAATAATAAATAATTAAATTAGGGATGCCAAACGCAAAAAACCAAATGTCCCAAATATTTTAAATAAAATAATTTGTTATCTCTATTTTCTGAAAATCTTCAAATTTTCATCCAAAAAAATTGTGAAAATTTATATATAAAAAATAACATTCTCATCAAATTGCGTTATTTGTGTAACAATTTTTATGTTCGCAATTCTTAAATATCATTGAACGTTTTCTAAAATTCATTGAATTTAAATTAATGTTTTCTGTAGTCCGATTCTGTAAATTTCAACAATCCGACAATCGCAAAATATATCGACAGCTATTGTTGTTTGCACTAAGGATTAAGTGATTCACTAAGTACATACATCTTAACGACAGTCGACAAATATATTTTTCTATTTATTTAAATTGTAAACGAGTGGCATCTCTGTCAAAATAAGCGAAAACCACAAAGAAGAATAGAAAAAACAAATTACTTCGTGTTTGACAGGATGATTTTATGTTTATGTTTAATATCTTTATTTTTTTACTAATATTTCTGTTTATTTATTTGAAACTGAAATAATGTATTGAATATGCTATTTAATTTTTTTATTTATATAAAAAAGTTTTTTAATAAAAGCAAAATATTTTCACTATTTTATGATGTATGACGACATTTCAACCTAAAAATTTAAGTTTTTACCGATTGAAAAAACAACACAAAAATAGTTGTCGTTTAGATAACAAGAACAGCTAACTTTAACAATAGCGAATATCGTTTAAAAATTTTACTGATAATTTTGCTATATTCTTTTTTTAACGATTCCACTATCGTTAAAAGAAGTTACTGAAGCGCGGTACTGAAAAGCTATTAATTTCTCATGAATGGCAATATTTTTTTTAAATGTAAACATAGGTATTTGGTGTTTTTTTTTTTTTTTTGGAATTTCAATTTGTGTTTAACGAATAAAATTTATATATTATATATATAGATGCAATTGATGCCTTCTAAATTTAAAATTATTATTTCCGACGTTTTAATATGATTTTCTGAAATTCAATTAATATTTTCTAATTTATAATTGGAAATTTTTAATTCCAGTTTTTAGAATTGATATTTTCTTAAATTTTGAATGGAAAATTTAAAAAGTGCAATTTTGTATTTATGTGAATAATAATGCTTTAGTAATTATAAACAATTTTTAAAAATTATATGTAATCGCATTGAGATATTTTGTAGGTAAAGCAGAATAATAATAATAATAACTGCTTTGAAAGCAAAAAACTCATTGATGAACTCGGTAACTCTATTTTGTAAAGACATCAAAAAGTTAACATGCCAAACTTATGTTCATATTTGTAAAATAATAATGAAAAAACGTATGAAATAAAAGACCATCCCGAGTATACTCTTAACATTGTTCTGTATGATATCTAGTCGAAAATATTGACATTCATGTTAAAATAGAAATAGCTATTGCAAAGCTAATTAGAACAATCAAAAATTGTGGCGCCATCTACTGTGGTATAGTCACGCTGAACAAAATGTTAATGCAAAAGAAATGTATTTTCCCCACAATAAAATATTGCAGAATTTTATGTAAATAAAATAATATACCGATTTATTTCTAACATGCAGTTGTTATGGATATACATACATATATATAATATATGTGTATTATTTGTATTATATAATATGTTTATGTATGTATATGTAAATATTACACACAAAAAATACAACATTAAACGTTATTTTTGTGTTTTTCTCTTTAAATAAATTTATACATAAAATTTTTTTTTGCTAAATTACCATTGTTTTTTTTTTATTAACAACATGGTATTTTAGCATTATTTGCTTTAGATGTTGGTGAATTTTTACTCCCTTTATATTAACTCGTAGTGTCTGCTTGTCGAAAAAATTTTGGATCGATTTTAACCCCTTTCCTGTGACCCATTCGATCTGAAATTTTGCAGGCACGCTCGTGGTAATAACAGAAATGATTTAACAAATTTTTTTAGTGATGCCAAAACAATGGAAACTTTTAAATTTTTCTACCAGAGTTAATAAAAAAATGTACAAAGGGTTAGTTTTTATTATATTATTACCACAACGACCACAAAAACAACAAGTCCAGCTATGACAACAACACAACATTTAAAATAACAACAAGAACAATATAGAAACATCATATTTTTCATTTTTTTTTTTTACTTTTTCAGAGATTTCCCTCGACCTGTTCCACCGATTTTAACGATTTTTGAAATATAAATCTTCCCATGAATTTGGTGAATCATTCTCACTAAAAATGATCACTGTAGCTGCACTATTGAGTGCGTGTTCGTGACAAGAACAACATAGGAAGTTATATTTTTTCAAGACTTTTTTTAGTTCTTCATTTAAATCTCGGGCCCTAATCGACCGATTTGGACGGTTTTAAATACCAAACTTTTCAGGATGTTAGTGAATCATTTTTTATATCAATGAGTACCCTAGCTGCCCGATTAATGCCGTCATCGTGATTTCCACAGACGGACAGACGGACATCGCTATATCAACTCCGGTTGTTATAAGGATCACAAATATATATATTTTATGGGGTCCAAAATTTTTCTTCTAATTATTACAAATGGAATGACAAACTTATATATACCCTCTGCACACTGGAGTGGAGGGTATAAAAATGCGGAGGACATGCCGTTAACTCTAAATGTAAGTTTAGGAAAACAAATAGTTGTTTTAAAGAAAAAACAACAAGTATATTGTGGTAGGCAAAAGCATACACTAGTGGTCTGAAACTATCGATGGTGCTATCGTGACTATCGACGGTTTGTAACTATCGCGCCCATCGATGGTTTTAAAATGACTGTCGATAGTTTTCGATATTTTTTTATATGGCAACGCTGTAGTGCAAAAGGTAGAATAAGGCCGTTGATGGCAACTATATTGCGCCATTTTTATGTTGGATGGTAACAAAGACGCGACACTAATCTCAAGAGAAAATTTTCACTTTTTTTTATTATAAAATGGATAGGTTTTTAACCAAAAAAGCAAGAAATGGTAAGTACATTTACAATCCTTTAGATATTTATATTTGCAAGCTGTTTTACATCTTTTAGAAACGGAAACAAATGGAGAAGCTGCATGGATAGTTCTGATTCGGAGGAATGTGTTTTGGTAGCAAACGCCAAGCCTGGTAGCAATAAACGCAAAAAAAGGTTTTCTAAGGTAATGAAAAAATTTATTTGTATTTATTTGTAAAATAATTATTTTATAAGTAGGTGTAGAAGTATTTCACAAAGTCGCAAGACAAAAAGCTTGCTAAATGCAACAAATGTGGCAAGGAATATAAAACTAGTGGCAATACTAGTAATTTACTGGACCATATAGCCAGATTCCACCCAAATTGTGATAATGATAATGATGACGCTAATCATTTCTGAAATACCTGCTTCCACTTCCAGCACTACAAATAGTAGTAGACTATCGATTGTTATCGATGGTTCACTAAAAACTATCGCATACTATCGATGGTGGCGACTATCGATAGTTTCAGACCTCTACGGCACCGTACAAAATTTAGAAACACACATAATTGATGTGAAAATAAAAATATGTGTTGGCTGCTTTAGAACAGAAAATTGTGTGTTTGATGTATGAATTTTCTGAACGTGTTTATTATTTAAGTCAGATTTCTTGTTCTCACATCAGAGATTTCTTGTTCTCACATCAAAAAGGAAGATCGTTATGGCTTTCATGATTTTCAATGGGATATATTAGATCTACTTCTTATATATAGCCAATGCTTGAATCACAAGAAATTGTGTTAAGATTGAAACTTTCAATGTCTTTCACCCATTCAAATTCACCAACGCACAGTGGACCATATTTTGAGAAGGCGGTCAAAAATCATTTTTTTTTTGTTACCGATTTTAAAGTTATGTTACTCATTTGAAAGTAAATACTAGTAAACCTCGGGAGCCAAAAAATTGCGACTCTATCTCAACTATATCACAGCGAACAGGATCTTCGAAAATTATTTTCCTAAAATTAAAAATTTCTTTGTAAATTTTTATTTTTGAATGACTGTAACTTTTTCGATTTAAAAGATTTTGAAGTGAAATAAATTTTGTATAATTTTGTGGCTTCCATACTATTAATGTTAAAAATGTAAAATCACTGAGTCATTCCGAAATTTAAAAAAAAAAAAATTTTTAAAAAAGGTCCAAATTTTCCGAAAATCTCCTACTTAATAGAGCATAACTCCTGCCAGTCAAAAGCAGTCAGAAAAAATCTTGCACTCTTCTATAGTCCGAACCCTCCTCTATACTCCTATACCCCATTATACACCCGCAAGTTTCCGCCCGTGTGCACCAGAACAATTTTTCTGACCCATGGTTAGATATTTTCTGCAAAATTTATGAATACAAAAGTTGTCCACTATAGGATATATAGTCCACTGTCAGGATATATTAAGTTTGAGGAGATGTTTGTAACTGCCAAAAATATTGGACCTTTATCATTCTTTTATTATACGGATCGACTCAAAAACACTTTCTGAGTCGATTAAACGACGTCCGTCCGTCCGTCTGAGTGTTATGAATACAAAAGTTGGTCGTACCGGTGCACCGCGGTGTATTTTTTGCGTGTCGGTAGATTGTCAGGAGTTGTTATATACTTATAAAAAAGGGTTGAGATATAATGCGCTTAATTGTTACAGGTACTATTGCGACATAGCCCTTTAAAAGATAAAAATTTGTAAATGGTAAAAAAAAAACTATTGCGACATAGCCCTTTAAGATATGAGCAGGTATGCTTCACCTTTTAAAAGGGGTTAGGGTGTGGGTTTTTTATGCTTCTAAAAGTGGTAATAAAAGATAAAAAATTTTATTTTACGTAATTGCAAGAAAGAGTATTTATAATAATGTTTCCACAATTATTATTCATAACAATTTGTGCAATGGCTAAGTACTATTACGGAGATCTGGCAGATATTTATTTTCAACGATGTAGACGATGTAATATTGCACATAGTGAGCAACGACTTCTTTAAGAATTGTAACCTAGAAGACATTGAAGTGCAGATGTAGATCAAGTTCTACAAGTTCTAGCATGCAGCAGAAAGATAAATGCAAAAAAATTTGGAGAGTACGCCAATAAAACAGCTATACTTTATAATGAAAAATACTCTTGGAGATATATGCCATCCACAGTTCATAAAATTTTGTACCATGGGGAACAAATAATTCAAAACAATATGCTACCAATGGGAGATCTATCTGAAGAAGCGCAAGAAAAAAAGTAACAAAGACTACAGATTCTTTCGCGAGCACAACACAAGGAAAATGTCCAGATGTTGTACTAATGAACACTTATCACTATTTTTTTGTGCACTTCAGATCCATATATGTATGTCCAACATTCGTCAAAAATGGAAAACTACCTCTATTGAATTAGACGAAGAAGCTAAACAACTTCTAGAAGATGAAAATCAAGGTTATTTAGAAGAAATTTTTACTAAAATTGGTTGATTTAAAGTACTTTTTCATTACACTAACAATAAGTTACACTTTTTTTTATATAGTTAAAAAATTTTCTTCATTTAAAAATTTATATATTTTGTAAATTTACAATAAAAATTGTTATATTTCATAAATTTACCATAAAAATTGATATAGAAATATTTAAAAAGACAATAAAAAAAAATTTAACTAAAGCAAAAACATACGAGTTTTTCGTTGAAACTTCTCTATCTAAAAAAAACCTTTTTCTACCTTTTAACACTTCACTTTTGTACTAAAATTCAACTACAAATGAAAATGTATTTTAAACCCTTCGGTCGAGAATTACGTTTTATAGCAAAACTGAAAGGCTAAAGTCTCACCTACCAAACAAAAAAAAACCGCATATCAAAAT
Source organism: Cordilura impudica (assembly GCA_963682025.1). Classification (NCBI taxonomy): domain Eukaryota; kingdom Metazoa; phylum Arthropoda; class Insecta; order Diptera; family Scathophagidae; genus Cordilura; species Cordilura impudica. The sequence continues at coordinate 239,958,467 of OY821517.1, read as the reverse complement.
TCCAATCCAATCAAAAGTTATAGATTTTTGACCGCCTTCTCGTCAAATGGTCCACTGGGCAACGGGTAGATTCTGTGACGTTGCCCATCCGTATAAGTTATTAGCATCTAAATACTTGTGATACTTAGATAGTTTATCTTTATCAAAATCGGACATATATTTATTGTTCGCTCTAGATTGTCGTTGCGAACATTGAACAATACCCCCGAGTATTCCCTTTGGTATGAATAATATCATATTTATATCTGTCAGTAGTTCTAAATTTATTTTGGTTATTTTGAGCATGGCGTCCCATGAAAGTCCGGAAGCATTATAAAGTTTTCAAAAACATCTGTTAGAAGAAGAACATCCGTTTTTAATATAACATTAAATAACCAATAAGCGATTTACATTGCAATTTATTCCAAACATTTTTAGCATGTGTGTAATCTTTGATAGAGCATTCTTTACCATTTATTTTATTAAAAAATCCTTCTCGTCTTGGCAGTTCAGTATCGTCAAGTCTAGAAACTGTATTTATATAATGATTATCGTTAGTAAATTGTGATTTTACAGTTTTAAAATCTTTAATGATAAATTTTTTACTAATGAATCTAAACTTGACGGCATAATCGGGCCTATTCCCGTTGGCATTGTCGTTTTAACTTTAGTTTCTATGTCGTTGTCGTCTTTATCATCGCTTCGTTCCAAAATTGGCATTCTTGAAATATATTGAAACGAAGAAGGGAAGTTATAGGACAGAAGTTATTTTGGACACCAAATTGCTGCACTGTCGTTATTTTCGTTTTTAATTTAATTTTTTGTAGTCGTTTCAACTTCGATACTACCAATGGCGACGACACACAGTGGCACCGCTCCATACATTTCTTGGAAAAAATAGAAGGAGTGGTCGTACAGCAATGAAATTTTGCAGAAACACTTCTCTGGGCTAAATTAAGAAATTTTGAAAAAATCTTGGAAAACCGCCCACCTCCCATATAACTGCACTTGCTAAAATTTTTGGACCTAGGGACTTGAAATTCGGGACACTTCTTAACTGAGTTCTCCTTAAGAAAAAAAATTAAACATATTGGGGATGCCACACCTACTTTAGTATTTACGCCCATTGAAAGTTGTAGATTTTAGGTGTTTTTCTTCCCTGTCTAGAATCATATGAAAATTTCATATAAGTTAAAAAATGTTAATTTTTATTCAAAAGTTAAAAATGTGTTGTCTCCACACAAAAGAAGAGAATATCCCCAACAACCCTCCGCGAAAGATATTAGCCTTCAAATAGTCAAGTATGCTTTTCTAGTCAAGTATGCCAAGTTAAAGTGTGTAAAACCTTAGTCATTGAAACAAATTGATATAAAATACAGTTATGAACCCTTTTTAATGCTTTTTAATGAAAAAAAAAAATGGTGTTGCCAATATTGAGACGCCAAATGAGGTTATTTATACCTTTCAGCTTGATAAAAATCCAATATAAAATACAATGTTTTAATTGAATATGTAACAGGCGAAAAATTGTGTTAGTTTTTATTTGTAATATTATTCAAGCACCATATCTTTAACAATGGGATCTAGTTCTAAGGAAATTTTGTTCGAATGACGCCTTATGCTAGTTATGTAAGAATCCGAAGTTATAAGAAGTCTGTTGAATACATCAGTATTTGTGGAAATTCGATCACATTTTCTCGAAAACATCAATCGATACTTCCTGTAATCTTTGTTTCTGGCTTCCTCTGAAAGCATTCCTATTGGTAATACGGCAACATCCATTATATCCTTACCATGCATTAGTACTTTGTGCACAGTAACAGGCATATAAAACCAACTTTATTTTTGTACGAACAGTTTCGCAGTGTCCGACGCATATAATTTAAATTTGTCACTATCAATTTTTTCGCCACATGTAATTATTTGTAGAATTATCCTGAATCGATCGATAAGTTCTTCATTGACGCCAGTAATATCCGCAACAATTTGTGGGTTTGAAAAAAAAAGCCTTGACGTGTTCCCGTCGTTAGAAGTTCCTGTACCTTGTTGAACAAAATCAAACTCGCAACCGCATTTTATCTTTAAAGGCCGCTTGTATTTTTAATTTATTTTGTCTTTTAATTTCTTTGTTTTGGAAGGTTAAGCCGTGAAAACTATATGTTTTTATTTCGATTGAAATGTCATTCAATATCGTTACGCCTACATATTCGTAAACAAAAATAATGTTTCACTTATAAATCGTTTCAAGCTTTAATTCCCGAAAGCCTGAAAGTATACCCAATTTTTTGTCTTATTGACCATTTGTATGAATTATTGGAAGTGACTTTTGAAATTAAAATCGATGTTACTAAAAGGGACGGTATTTGGCGGTTTCTTTTTTTTTTTCTTAATTGAAAGTACAGACTCGGACCTTTCATTTTTTTTGTAGTTAGAGGGCTAAGCAAGGCAAAGCACACAAAGTTTTTTTCCACCAAAAAGTGAAAAGTTGATATTTTTTAGTATAATTTTTGATAAATTATAATAAATAATTAGTTTACTTTTCCAATTTCAATAATTTTTTTTTTATAAAAAAGTAAGTGCTATATTTTCACTAAAAAATAAAACAAAAGCCATAGCTATAAACTTACATACAAAAAAAGTTCTTTATTTGGACAATAATTTTAATCTAATTTCATTGAATAAATTTCCGTTGACTTCTGTTAGTTTTTTTAACTACAAAATTTCACTTTTCATAAAAAACCTTGTTGAATTTTTCTTATCCAAATATTTCTTTACAAAACGAAATCATTAAAATTTTGAAATTGGAAAGTTGAAAAATCCTATTTTTTCCGCCGAAATGCCAATGTGCGACATGTCGATAAAAGCCAACAGCGATGCCAAACTGTCGTTTTTACTTTGTTTTCAAACGACAACGCCAGTGGGAATATATAAATGATAGTTATATTGAGAAAAATTATGGAAAACTACTGGAATAAAATTCGGAACTTTATAGTTAATATTACACGAGTAATAGACTGGACCTCTATATTTTCCCGTTAAATGACAATCGTATTTAATATTTATTTCATCATTATTAACCTTTTTTTACAAATGTGGCAGATATTATTATTATTATTATTTCTAGTGAAGTTAAGGGATTCATTTGTTTTATAGATTTTATAAAGTTTTCATAAACAAATTTTATATCCCTAACTAAACATTCAAAAAATAATTTTGCTGAATCTAATCCATTATACAGCAAATCCTGAGAAAAGGTGAACAGCAAGCAAAAAAAAAGTGTTATTTAATATGCATACATCAAATTAAAGCACAAGATCTCTACTTCGATAATCTAACAAAATAATTTAATTATTTTAAGAAATGGTACTACTATAGCCATATCTGTGATGATTGTTCTCAAAATTTTTAAATTATCATATTAGTTGCAATCTATTAACATGTTTTTCTCCAAGCGATGCAGTCAAAAATGGCTGACTTGATGTTCTAAGTTGGTAGAGACATCAGAGGTGTGTTTTTTATCAAAGGAATTGCAAAGCCTCAAGTTTAAAGGTAAATAATATTCTTTTTAGAAAAACTAATTAGCATGTCACAACCGTAACAAAAAGTATCCTTTCAGTTAGAATAAAACGGATTATGTACTCATTATTGTTTTGTAACATGTGTAATATATCAAAAGTAATACTGGCCATGTATGCAAACATAATATAAACAAAAATGCTATTTTGCCCAGTTATAACTATATTTAATTAGTGTTACGGTTGCGACACACATGGTGTTACAGTTGTGGCACAAAATGTTTCGGTTGTGACATGCCATTTTTGTTGCTGTTATTTACACACTATAAATATGGGGTAAAATTTAGTTTCCACCACGTGTAAAAACAACAATCATGTACAATGCAAATCAATTACACGATGTATAAATAACAATCATACACAATGTAAGAACACACATTTTGAATTGCCTGAATTTCTTAATTCAATAATATACATATATGGGATCGTACAAAGAAAGGGCAATGAGTGCAGAATAACAGACGGATGAAGTGAAATTGAAACAGACGGACACTGAGAGATATAGCATCACAAAATTGACGTTTTTGTACTCAAACGAGTACAGTGGAATCGAATGGGTTAAGAAATATGTAATCATTCAATATAAATATAATTCAGTAGATAATAAGTTAGCAGACTTAAACAAACCATTATATTATCCTGGGTACTATAATGACGTGAAAGATGGCAAAATTTGCATTCAGTACATAAGAAAAAGAGGGGGAAAGTTGCCGCATTATTCTTAACCTACTAATGATGATTTTGACACTGATGTTGGAATAGAACAGATTAAAGATTATTTGCCTATTCCTAAAGAAGTTCGGGGGAAATTGTATTTCAAAGATAACAAGTTTTTAAATTTAGTGTACTCATAACATTGTAATATCAGTATTGTAATAGCTATATAGTTACAACTACATAACTCCAAGGGACCGAGATATTCGTTGTAATGGAAATTGTTTGTAATAAAACTAATGCCAATTCATTTGTTTTTTTTTTCTTCCTTGAAAGTTTCTCGCTTGTGCGTTACATAAACTCTATGATAAATGCTGAATTTCTATTTATTTCTGTACTATGTCACAACCGTAACGCACCTGTCACAACCGTAACGCACCTGTCATAACCGTAACAACTTTTTAATATCTTTTTTCTAAGGGACCAAGTGAGAAAAATTTTTGATTACAACTCTAAATAGTTAAATATATATCTGTTTTGACAATTACATTTTTTTCATATCTGTATTTTGCTAAAGGGGGCACAAAACGTGAAATGATCATCAAGGGAAGAAATATGTGTCACCAATTGTGTCACAACCGTCACAACAGCAAATTAATTTTTTGCAATAAGTAAAGGGTGTCCCAACAAGAACGCAATTTTTAAATTTTAAATAAAACACAGATATTCTAAAAAAAATCGTGAAACTTGATTATATCGTAAAGTAGACAGAATGAGGTTATGTATGGAACAATATATCGTGCAGATGGCCGCCGCGGCTTTGCTGGCATGCACGCAATCTTTTAATGAAATTTTCAATGACCGTTTTGCATAAATGCTGCGGTATTTCATTAATGCAGCGTCCAATTTCCTCTTTTAAGGCTTGAGTCGTCGTCGGCTTATTCGCGTAAACCATCGACTTCAAAAAACCCCAAAGAAAAAAATCTAATGGTGTTAAATCGCACGATCTAGGCGGCCAATTCTGATCTCCAAAACGCGAAATAACACGACCGGGAAATGACTGATGCAGCAATTGAATTGTTTCTCTGGCTGTATGACATGTGGCGCCGTCTTGTTGGAACCACATGCCCTCCACATTCATTTCTTCAATTCGAGGCAAGAAAAAACTGGTTGTCATTTCACGATACCGAACACCATTGATTGTTTGCGCTTGACCTGCCTCATTTTCATAAAAAAAAGGTCCAATGATTCCTCCAGCCCAAAAACCACACCACACAGTGACACGTTGAGGATGCATTTGCTTCTCGTGATCACTCGAGGATTTTCCTCACCCCAAATGCGACAATTCTGCCTATTGTCGAAGCCATCAAGATGGAAATGGG